>JANIJG010013012.1:3496-41111 GCA_024611175.1 Megaceryle torquata | reverse complement strand
TAGAACACTGGAACAGGTTGCCCAGGGAGGTGGTTGAGGCCCCATCCCTGGAGACATTCAAGGTGAGGCTTGATGAGTCTCTGAGCAACCTGCTCTGATTGAAAATGTCCCTGCTCTCAGCAGGTGGGTTGGACTAGATGACCTCTAGAGATCCCTTCCAACCCAAACATTTCTATGATTCTATGACACATCAGTAGCAAAAGGAAGACTAGGGAAAATGTGGGTCCTCTACTGAATGAGGTGGGTGCCCTGGTGATGAGTATACAGTGAAGGCAGAGTTAATGAATGACTTCTTTCCTTCAGTCTTCACTGCTAAAGTCAGTCGTCAGGAATCCCAGTCCCTAGAGGTAAGAGAGAAAGTTTGGAGGAAGAAAGACTCTCCCATGGTTGAGGAGAATGGGGTTAGAAACCATTTAGGCAAACTGGATACCCACAGATCCTCAGTGCCCAATAAGATGCACCCAGAAGTGCTAAGGGTGTTGGCTGATGTTACTGCTAAGCCACTCTGCGTTTTTGAAAGGTCATGGAGAATAGGAGGGGTGCATGGGGAGTCGAGGAAAGCTGGTGTCACTCCAGTATTCAAAAAGGGCAAGAAGGAGGACCCAGAAAATTACAGTCCCATCAGCCTCACCTCCATCCCTGAAAAGGGGACAGAACAGCTCATTCTGGAGGTCATCTCTAAGTATGTGGAGGAAAATAAGGTTTTTAGGGTAATCAGCATAGATTCACCAAGGGGATATCATACCTGACCAATTTGATAGCCTTCTATGATGGCATGACTGGCTGGGTGGAGGAGGGGAGAGCAGTGGATGTTGTTTACCTTGACTTCACCAAGGCTTTTGACACTGTCTCCCATAACATCCTCATAGGAAGTGTGGGTTAGATGGGTGGACTGTGAGATGGATTGAGAACTGGGTGAATGACAGAGCTCAGAGGATTGTGATGAGCTGTACAGAGTCTAGTTGGAGGCCTGTAGCTAGTGATTTTCCTCAGGGATCAGTAGTGGGTCCAGTCTTGTTCAATATATTTATCAGTGACCTGGACGAATGGACAGAGTGTACCCTCAGCAAGTTTGCTGCTGATACAAAAATGGGAGGAGTGACTGACACACCAGAAGGCTGTGCTGCCATTCATCAAGTTGTGAACAGGCTGGAGAGTTGAGTGGAGGGGAACCTAATGAAAGTCAAGAAGGGCAAGTGTGGAGTCCTACACATGGGGGGGGAATAATCTCATACACCAGTACAGGTTAGAGGCTGACCTGCTGGAAAGCATATCCGCGGAGAAGGACCTGGGAGTCCTGATGGACAAGTTAGGCATGAGCCAGCAGTGTGCTCTTGTAGCAAAGAAGGCCAGTGGTATCCTGAGGTGCATTAAAAAGAGTGTGACCAGCAGGTCAAGGGAGGTTCTCCCCTTCTGCCCTAGTGAGGCTGCATTGGGACAGGGAAATACTAGAGAGTCCAGTGGTGGGATACCAGGATGGAGACTGGAACATGTCTCTTAGAAGGAAAGGTTGGGGGCTGTTTAACCTGGAGAAGTCTAAGTATCTAAAGGGTGGGTATAAAGAGGATGGCACCCAGGCTTTTTTCAGTGGTGCCCAGTAACAGGACAAGGGGCAACAGGCACAAAGTAGAACACAGAAAGTTACACCTCCACATTAGGAAAGACTTCTTTATTGTGAAGGGTGACAGAGTACTGGAACAGGCTGACCAGACAGGTTGTGGAGTCTCCTCTGGATACTTGTAAAACTTGCCTGGATAAATTCCTGTGTGACCTGTTGTAGGTAAATCTGCTTTAGAAGGGGAGTTGGACTAGATGATCTCCAGAGGTCCTGTCCAACACCTACCATTCTGTGATTAATAGAGTAAATCCATACTTATTTTTATGTTTAAAAAAAAAAGGTATCAATGTTGTTTATTTCATGCTTTTGGAAATAGACTTCCATGTATAAATTCTTTAAAAGATTTTGTTTTAAAATTACTTTCTTCTAATGACTTTATATAAAGCCAATCCTTTTCTGTACACGGTGCTCATGATCTGAATTTTTTTAAGCCTTTCCAGTATTTCTGAAGTTAATCCTACAAATCTCCTTTGAGACACAAAAAAAAAAAAAAAAAAAAAAAAAAAAAAGGTAATACACACTCTCTTCTATACATGCTGTCATTAGAGGTAAATATACTTTTCAAATGCTGAGTGAAGCAGGCATGAAGAACTTCTTGACTGTGCTGATACTATACATCCTGATAAAAGTAACTCTTGCACCCTTTTAAGTACAACTGAAATACAGTCCTATACAAACATGTTGCTTTTTTGTCTGTACTTAAGTTTAAACTGAAAGTGATCCAAAAAAACATGAATAATGAACCACATAGTAGACACTTTGACCCCTTTTTATTTCATTTTTTTTCTGCAGCAATATTATCTTAATCCCTTTGGACATCTTTCGAAACTGAAAAATGTAACAGTATAGCAAGAGGCAATTCCATCCATGCACTTTGTTTCTCTTACAGTTTAGTTCCCGAAGTACTTCCAATTTATTCTAGCCTTTAAACAGTCTCCTTAGGTAGCATTTGAAGGTCTTTGAAGGCCTAATACTTTCTTTTTATTCTTTTAAATTAATAAATGTTAAGTAAAAATAGTAAGATTTTTAAATAACATTCCTAGATAAAGGAGTAAATTTAAAAACCAAAAGAGATTTGAACTTATAAAGTCTTATGGAGATTTTTATGTTCTTGAGTGTCTTGTCTTAGTACTACAGCTGCTAAATTGGTCAACAGATGGCAACATAGCATTAGGCATGGAATATGGCTGTGAAGATCACAACCGTGCTGTGAGAACAAGTTGTGCAATAGAAACACTGGAAAGTATTAGATTATTTGCAAATTTAGTACAGATAAAAGAAAAAGTAGGAGTGGCAAGTATGGTAAATATTTAAGGTAATTGCTGTTGTAGTTGCAGTGCTTAAAATTCATAGTCAAAATGTCAAATCACAATTTGCCAGACACATCAAACCATGAACTAGGAGAAAAATGCAAAACCAAGTAAATGCACATAATATTGGAATCCTGCTTACAGCATTAAGAAAGAGATTTATGCCTGAAGTTCACTGTGTTTTAAAAGGATTATATTAAATTCTATTTGCAAATTGAGTTACTTGTTTGCTTTTCTGTATAAATAGGCACTAACATCATGCATTTACCCCAGCTGAAAGTAAAATGGTGTCTTCCTTAGTATGTGTACAATCACCTAAAAGCAGTAGTGTGTTGTTTCTGCAATAATCTGGTTACTAAATAATTGATTAAACTCTGCCAGTAGAGACTTACACATTCTTTTCTTTAAAACTAGTAAGGATGGAACTGTGTCAGTAAGACTGATTTTAGCTGCCTTTTGCTAGAAAAGGTCTGGACAAAGGCAAGTTGTCCTGAGAGAAAGATGTCTGTCAACACTACTTCAAGCTGCACATGTTTGTGTGGTTGCTAAAGACCCAATTCAAGTAAATACTCATTTTTGTGTATATTTCTCCTCATTTTTATGTACAGCTGGCTGCATACTGAAGACTGAACTTTATGCTGATGTAAACAATATATTTTTTATTTCCCAGCTATGCTGAAATCTGCAGCAGCACAAAAACTGTACTATTTTGATACTACTGAGAGGAAAGTTCTTAGTGCTCCCTCACCAGTGGTTCTGACACTGCAGTTTTCATGGTGGAGTCAGCACTGTATCTACATAATATTGGAGAATGTGTTAAATTCCTCTCTTCAGAAAAAAAACACTTACATAGCAAAAATGTGATGAAGCCTAAACATTTGCTCTCAAAGACAACAAAATCAAAGGGAAATTTATGCAGAAATTGTTTTCTAGCTCTGTTTTTAAAATGAACAAAAGAGCAGCTGTACTCCATAGACCAAATGTCTACTCTGTCTCCAGCAGTGGCTAAAAATTCATGCCTTGGGAAGAATATAAGGCAAGAGTGTGCATATTTGAAGGATAATTTGAGAATAATACAAAATGTGCCCATCCTTTACAAAAAAAAAAAAAAGGAGGCAATGAATGCATAAATGTTTGTAGGCGATATTAAAAAAAACAGCTAAAACTTAGTTACACTATGTAATGCAACCGGAGAACTATGACAGATTTTTTTTTTTGCCTATGAATCCCTGTTTTATATGTCCAAAGAAATACTTTCTAAAAACCAGAAGTCAGAAAATTGTGAGTCTCAGGTCTTTTATTAAGCTTGTCAGAAAATTTTAAGACTTTAATGTCTGCATGATAATAAATGTACTGGGATGTAGAGGGGTAGCAGCACTAAGTTTTTAGGAGTCACTGCCAGGGTTTGGTAGCTTGGAAAACTTGTGCATATTTTTGATCACTGTGGCTGAATCTGATTTGTGGGATATAAACATCCTTCCAAACACGTGGTTCATGGTGAGCATCACAGCTGCTTCCTTTATGCACTCCAGTGCCTCTGTTCCTGATCAAGGGATAGCCCTGGTGCAAGACGGTCTTTTTCCAGTCTGGACAAATGTGAAGGCAGGATAAGGAGTGCAAGTGCATAAAACACCTAACCTGCCTTGATACTCATGCTTGTAAGTGTATGCCTTTTGCTAAATATAGAACTGATGAAGTCTCCTATTGGGTATAAATATTCAAACAGTAAGTTCATTTTTGCTATTGTTTTTCATTTCTTTAATCTTGTCAGTTCTTTATGTAAGGAAACCTTTCTGCCTTTTTCATTTGTGAAATAGATATGAGATCTTTTATTTAAAGAACCATGCCCTTCATGAAAAGATTGTCACTGGGAAGTGAGTTAAAATGAGACAAAACAGTAGAATAGTTTTTCTAAAAAAAAAAAAACCAAAACAAAACAACACGCAAAGCAAAAAACAAACCCAAAACAAACAAAAAAACCCCAAACCAAGATATTTACCAATCGTCTATAAGTTACTTTTTAGGGAGTGCATTTTCCCATTACCTTAGCCAAAATAATATTGTCCACTGTGTTTCTTCTCAATGTGGAAGAGCCCATCAAGTCCAGATTAAACACTGAGATGCAAATGAACTATATTTTTTCTGCCTTTCAGTACAGGATCATTCCTTTCGTACAATCTCTCCACCTCAATAGTAAAACTGAATATATGACAAAATATCCACATTTTGTGAGGGAAGAGAGAGGTCTTTTATTGTGAGCTTGATGCTTCACAGGTGGTATTGCTTATAAGTTCATACCTAATGGGAACACTTTGTGGGCCATGGATCCCTGCACAGGTTTTAGTATTGCTCTGGATATACACTAATATTTCATACCTGGGTTTTTTTTCTCTATCATAGCTCATTTTGTTCCTACACATTCCATATTGTATGGGCAGAGAGTTCAGTGTTGCATACATATGGATGAAGTTCTTTCTATCAGAAAATTCCTTTTCCCTTTTATTCACTATTTTACCTATTTTTACGTGAATGTGAGACTCAAGAGAGTGAAAATTCCGATCTGTTCTTTCTTGTAGAGGACCTGGTCACTATTACATTTAATCTTGCTTCTTTCAAACAGCAAAAGCAATTGCTCCTTCTTCAGCAGAACATGTTTCAGCTCTGTAGCTGCCTTTCAAATGGATTTAAAACAAAGCTGATTTATAAATACATTTAGTTGCTGCTTAAGATGGCATTACCACAGCAAAAAATTATTGTATAAGAATGTATTTCTAGAATCTTTGAAGAAAAAAAACCCCAAACTTTCTTAAATTGCCTGATGTCCTGTACTTACTGGGGTAGCTTAGTAAAAGATTTTTCATAGGGCCTAGCTTTAAGGTGATTAAAGGGAGAAAGTGCTTGCAAGGCCAAGTCCTGGATGTGTGTCTGGCAGACTTTGTGATCTATGACCCAGCTAGGATCCATTTCTGCTAGTGAGAGCCTCAGCGGGTGGAGCTGTTTAACAAAGAGAAGCTGGCTAGGAGTCCGGTAAAGTGCAGTCTGGGAATAAGGGGAGAATACTACTTAATGCCACATCCGGGTTGCAGGAGGATATACGGGGCTGGAAACACTCCTGACACATCCACAAAGAAAACCTATTAGTCACTTTGATTTCATCTCCTGCTATATTCATACTATAGGTACTGCTATGGGCTAATAGCATGTGAGGTAGTTACTTTGTCGTAGTCAAAATACTTCAGAAATCACTTAACCCTTTCAGATGTAGACATATGCTGGGTAGATACAATAGCAATTTCAGAGGTAGGATGACCTTAATCTTTCACACACAAAGAGTGGTTTATGTGCCTGTCAGCAAGTGTGTTGCAGATTTACTTGGTTTTGTTTAACCAAGTCTCCAGTGACTGGTGTATTTCAGCTTTGGACAGTCTGGTGTCTGCACGCAACCTGAAGTTGCTGGGGTTCTTTCCCTGGAACAAGTCATTTGTTTGGCAGGTGCTCCACCTAACAACCTGAGATGAGATCTGCAACAATAAACAGATGGTTAGTGCTCAGTTTGCACCATCCTGATTTTCTCTAACCCTGACCAGACTTCCTAAAAACAGCTGCCGTCCATTTGTATTTTCTGATCCCATGCTTCAGGTAGAGCACCCCAACAAGATTTACAGCTGCCACGTATCAAACAGCAGGTCAGTAAAGGGCACTACATGCTTGGGTGAGGCATTGTACCCATCACAGTAGCATTTATATTAATAACACAGTAAGAGAAATTCATGTCCTGTAAAAAGATGATTTATCATATTAAGTAATTTAAACAACTTTGATACTAGATATGTCTATCATTGTTCGACTCAAAATATTTCAAAGCTTTGATGTACCTGTGTAACTAAATTTACATATGTCATATCATCTTGTATATTCTGCAAAGGTTATGTGTTTAGCAGTATATTTAAATAAGGGTTTTAGTGCTTTCTATGCAATAAGCAAAATTTTTAGATTTATTTATAATTAGTATATAATTTTTTTATTTTTATAAGAACCTCTGAAAATCTTACATATCATTCATTTTTAAAGTAATCCTTTTCCTATGTTAATAATGCTTGCATTTTAAATATGATTAAATAAATCCAAAGTTATCTGATATACATTTGGATTACTAGTTCAGTTTTACTGGAATTCCTAATTTAATTCCCTTTGCTACATTGACATTGTGTTTTTGCAAATTCCAGACTATTTGATTTTGAGTGGTAAAACTGGTATATAATACTGAAATCAGAATTTGTGTGAAATTATATCATGGCATTTTTTTCAGTGATTATTTTTTGTTAAACATTTTTTTTCTTCTGTCTTTGGCCACTTTTTATATAGTTAGTATGAATATCTGATAGCTGTCTCATATAGAAGTAGTGACTTTTTGCTTTAATTTTGATGATGCAAACACCTATCAGTAACGTTAACATACATGCTTGAAAGCCTGAAAACTAAGTAGCTAAGTGATCACTCAGTGCCTTAACTATCAAGTAAAAAATAAAATCAAAAGTCTGAGTCTTTTAAGCCAATAATACAATAACTTGATTCTGATTATTTTTTTTTTAAATAATGTGTTAATTTAAAAAATAACTTGTTTTACACTCGGAGCAAAAATATGGTTGTATTCCAAGTTTCAGTGATGTATCACTGGTTTAGTTTTAATGTTTATGTTTCCTTTATATAATTATGCAGATGGCAGAGTGAACATGGATTATGGAGATATCTTATTTTAAGATGTCAGTTATTCATGTTAGCTAAATCCATATTTAATATATTGGGCTCAGTCCTGAATATATTTTCAGCAGACATAAATTATGCTTGCTTGCATTTATTTATATGATAATAGTGCTGCTTTTAAAATTTGTGCTGATTTACTTTGTTCAGATTCCTGTAGTATTAGATGGAAACACTTCAGCTAAAGCTTTGCAAAGCCAGGAACTTAAAGACTGGACTCCTGCTAAGAGAGTCAGATGTCCTGATTCCTTAAATACTTTGTGAAAATGCAGTGGTAAATGTACATTGCAAATAACTTCATAGCCAGTGTCTGGAAAAATGTTTGGAAACACTTCTTGAGCCTTTACAAACTTTGTAAATGTTTTCTGACAACTTGGTGGGCTTTGTGATAGTCTCTTTTGTTTGTTGGTTTGCTATGTTTGGTTGTTGTGTTTGTTTTTTGTTTTGGTTGTTTGGTTTTTGTTGTTGCTTTTTATGTTTGTTTGTTTGGGTTTTTTTGGTATTTTGTTTGGGTTTTTTGGTGTTTTGTTTGGGTTTTTTGGTGTTTTGTTTGGGTTTTGGGGGGTTTTGTTTGTTTTTTCATTTCTGTCAGCTAAATTACACTGAAAGAAACTACTTTATTGGAAGGGAAATATTAAGGTAGACAAGACTGTTGCTAGTGTGAAAAGAGCACAACTATCTCTTTTGATATGACAAAGCATTTAAGAACACCTTCCCCCCCTCTTGAGCATTTATCAGTATCTTTTAAAAACATTATTGTGCTGTGTTCTGTTACAAAGTTCATAAAATGCCCACTTTGACTTAATCTGTTACAAACCTTACCACTTTAATCCTCCCCAACTACATACTTACAGGATATGTCATCAAGGGGTGATACTGAAAAAGATACATCTTGTAACTTATGATGCAGTACGATTGTGCCATGTGTCCTGTGGGACCTGCTCTGGATCATTCTGAGCTTCTGTAGGTCACATAGTGCACCCTGTTTCCACATTTGCCTGAAAATTTCAATACTGATATAATGTGAACCAGTGATCAATGTGCTAAAAAAAGAAAAAATGCAGCCAGCATTTTGGTCAGTCTTTCACACAGGACAATTCTTTACAATAACTCATTTCAGTAAGACAGAGAAGAGAACATAGAGTAAATGGAGATGTGCTTATCTTAGTTTATCACAGAATGTTCCTTGATTTGTAATATCTCCTCAGCAATGACTACTGGAATATCATAAAATGCAGTCTGAAAATGAAGGGAAGTTAAGAGGAAGAATCTTACTGTGTGGTTAATTTTAATGTTCTTTTTAAAACGTGTTGAAAACAACATAATTAAGATGGGGAACTGCCAGTAGAGAATTGTATAATGCAGTAAGCTGTGAACTAACCTGAATATATAAGGGGAACTAAAAAGTAGATTTTTTGCTGAAATTGGGAAAGAGAGGAACTTTCAATCTGAGATTTCTTGTAATTTTAATGTCTACCTGTCATATGAAAAGATAAATTAATTTGGCAGAAAATAAATCCCCTTGCATTCCAGCTGGTCTGCAGATATCAGAGGGGCTGGGGTGGCTAGGCTTAGATTCTGAGTGATGTCCAATTTGGCACTATTAGTCCAGTCATGTTTAGTATTTCTGAACTCTCACAGCTCTGGATTCACTAACAGTGCACTGCACTCCCCAACTAGTCTCACTTAATGGTTCTATGCAGCCAGTAAGGAGCTGGTGGCACTCAATGAGAGACTCCTGTGACTAGCAGCATGAATTGTACAGTTTATTGAGAGCAACAAAAGTACAGGTTCTTGTGGATTGCTGGTGATAAACTCACTGTCTGCAAAGCACATGCAAAACACGTTACGTTAAAGAGCAGCTCAGCAAAATTTCTAAGTTTCCCAGGGAAATACTCAGAAAGTCCAGATCTTACCCAAAGGCATCCCAATGCAGGGGGAAGCGAGGTTCAGCCTGTCGACTGATCCCAGGAGTCAGAGATGATCAATGGTAGTATCTGCCCTGACTTGTCCACAATGATGCCTTCCCTAACATCCCCCCCTACTTAAACCATTTTTATAATTTTTACCTTTAAGGTGGAGCTTGAGTGACTCTAGTCATAAATAGCTTTATTATGATTGGTGTAAATTTCTCTTGTTTTGCTTTTAAAGATATAGCTGAAGAAAATTCAAAGTGCAAGCTCAGTGAGAGGTGGTCACACTTTGATGGCAGGCAGCCTTTGGGATGGAGGTGTGTTTTGATATTATAATGACATTATAATGAGCAAAGTTCACACAAAGGACAGTACTTTGTCAAAAACTGACAGACTGTTGGCACAGGGTGGCAAACAGGCAGCTTATTTGTCCTTTAGTACCATCAAGTTCCCATCTCTGCAGTGATCAAACAGGGCCTGGCCATGGAATCTTCACTCCGCTCCATCCCCTGTGCTGCTTGCAGGCAGTGTTGCTTAGGGAACTGTTGTGAATTCCTTGCATACCAGTTCCACTCTACCCTGAAAGTTTCTCCAATGTTATACCTTTACTTAATGTGTGAAGAATGCTGCACCTTTAATATGATTTTAATCTTTAGCTCACCTCCAGTCATTATTCCACACTACCCTACACCAAATTCAGAATTGATTTCTTTAAATGACAGTGAATACCTCAAACTGGTTGGTCTTTGGTAAGATTGTTTCTACTTTTGCTCCTTTTTATTGCTTACAGCCATTGGACAAACATGGAGCCAAAGCCAAAAAAATACTCTCCACTTTCCCATAAATTCTAACACGGCAATTAACTGAGCCTAAACAGCCAAAAAATGAAGACACCAAATGAATTTTCACACTTAATGCATTTTACAATTGTTGAAGAGTTGTCTTTCTCAACTGTTTTATTGGACAGAAGGAATTTCAGCTCACAGATTTCCTGATCTATTTATTGGTTAGGGAAATACTGAGTGAAAGCTCAGGTAACACTTATATTACAGCCTATAAAGTATAAGTACATAATGCTGTTTTCAAGTATAAGTCTTTTTCAAACAAACAAAATACTATCCTGATTTTGGTAGCATAACATTTTAGTCTGACAAGAAATCTTAAGGGATGTCATTTTTATTTCAATTAGATATATATAATATAGAATACATTCATTTTAAATGCATTTTAAACAAAGTTCTAAATATACTTGTTTCTCAGTAATTTCATTATCTATTTTACATTATTTTACACTATGTTACATGACATTACAATTTTTAACTACCTCAGTCATGGGAAAATTGTAAAAAGTTGCTGTACGGTATGATCTCCCAAGTGTTTGGAACTCATCTAAGTCACTGCTCTGCTAAAAGCATTGGCTTAGTGCTTTCTTGTACTTGTTCATGATAATGCTGGTTCAAGAAGAGAGAGGAAACATGGAAATGTGCAGTTAGTGCAGGGGCAAGCAGTCCCTTTGAGGCAGACAAAAAAAATTACATCTTTTTTAACAGACTGGGGAAAAACATACTTAGGCTCTATCTCTTCTCTGTAGGGCCTGTGCATTGTGACATTCATTGAGCCAAAATACTCTTAGTCTGGGGAAGGACACAACTCTGAAAAAGTACTCTCTGGAGAAAAGTTAAGTGTGACAGTCACTAACTGTCATACACCTTTTGCCTGAATGTTTTCTTCACAGCCTATGCTCAATCAGCTTCTTTGTGGGATTGCAGTCTTAACTTGGCTTACCTCAGGCTTGTGGTATCTCACATGCTTTCAGGGCTCTGTTGACAATCTCCCAATGTTTACAACAGATGAGTCTGGCCTGTGGTATAGTTTTAGTGCCACCTCCACCATATGGTTATAACTAGGTCAGTGGAGACCTTGTTGCCCTCTAGTACCACTTGGTTGTTCCAGCTATTTGAGCAACCACACCAATCCACAAAGAAATTAGTTTAAAAGAAAGAATGCAAAGAGACAAGGTGCTTTTGTTCACAACCTGATAAAGACCATGGAATATTGTTGCTAAATTAACTAAGAAACACTGGCTGAAACATCTCTGTATGTATTGGTGGTAGCATAAGCTCGATCTTTGAGTGCAAAATCATTATTAAGACAAGTGCATGATATATGTATTTTGTTATTTTCATGCATATTCACTCAGGCCAAAAGTACATAGTATCAACATCATAACATAAGAAAAAAGTTCAGTGCATGTGTTCCAAGAAATTTTGTTGGATAAATAAATGTCTGGCAGTCCTGCATAGAGAACAGTTGCATGGACAACCCCAGTGGCTAAATGGGGCTTGCTTTGCATGTGTAAATGCAGCTCTGTTCCTAAAATCAAACAGTAATTTACTCCTACTTCACCTTGGAAGGATAGCTGAGGATTGCTTTGGGTACCTTTTAAGAACAGAAGCCAGGTGGCAAGCTGTTGCAATTTCAGACAAAGCCAGTGTTGTCTGGGCTTTATTCTAAAATTGACCACATAGCTAGCTACCAGTTACCCTTTTTATGCCCTTTTCTGTCTGCTTTTTGGTGGACACTTTCTCTGTTTCCTAGCAGGGCTGCTGCATTGAATTGGTTCACTCACCAAGCTTTTAACTGAGGGAGGCACAGTTTGGAATAGTAAGTAATCTATCCACGACAGCAGGATGCATTCAGTCGGAATGGAGGGACTAGAAAAGCATTTGGGCTCAATACTCAAGTACACAATATCCAAGAGACATTTTTGACCCGGCTTTTTATTTACCAAACATTTCACAGCTTGTTTCCTTTTACTTTGAATGCTTCATGTTGAAAAATGGAGAATATAAAGGAAGCAAAAGCAGAAGGGTTTAATGATTGCATTTTTACAAATACAGACTTTGTATTTTAATTCCAAATAGCCTATAATTTCAAAAATCCATTATACTAAACCTCTTTTAATTCTTAGTTGAAAGGAAAAGCTTACAGGGCATAGGTTAAATAAACTCTTTTGTTTATCTCATGACTGATGTATTTTGGTTGATTTGACTCTTTAGAGGGGAAGAGATAAAAAAGCCTCTCAGATATTTGCACAGCTTTACTGAAAATAAAATAGCAACAAGACCAAAAAAGTCAAAATTAGTACTACCAGATCAGCTACTCAATCTTGCCTCTATGGGAAAAAGTACTTTGTAAATTATAAAAGTATGACTGAAAGACTAGGAAAGTTTTTCTAACCCATCCCCTTGTTTTCAGGCAGACTTAGAATTTTGTATCATTCCTGAAAAATATTTATTCTATCTTCTTAAAGCTTCCTGTGATGGAGTCTGACAACCTCCCCAGTCCTTAATTAACCTTGAACAGAGAAAGTTTGTTCAAGTTTTTGGCTGATATTTTTGTTGTTTGTTTTTTTTTTTCTGCAATGCAAGACAGTTCTTATCCTGTCCACCATAGACACTGGGAACAAACTGTTCTCTGCTTCTTGATGATAGCCTTCATAAAAACTTATTATCCTGACTCTCAATTTTCTCTAATTTAGCCTGTTTTCTAGATCCCTGATCTCTTTTCTCTCCTGGGGCTTTTTTCAGACAGTTCATTTCTTTCTTTGAGATCTGATGCCCAAAAACTGGATGCAGGATTCCAGCTAGAGCTTTGCACTGCCAGGCAGAGTTGAAGAATTGCTTCCTGCACTTTGCAGACTGCTCTCCCATACATGTCACAGAATGTTGATTGCTATTTTTTTTCCAGTAGGGCAATTGTGACTCTCACTCAGCTTGTGATCTGCTATATCTCCCAGACTGTCATTTGATGTTCCCTATGATGAACAGCTGATTATTTCTGCCTGATTGTAGTCCCTTCTGTTTTTCTGTACAGCTTTCAAACTTATTTTCTAAACAATTGTGGCATATGAAGGCATGAACCCTGTTTGAAGGTACAACCAGAATCAGCTTTATTGAGAGTACACAGACTTTTATACCCTTGGGGATTCTATTTATAGCACACAGATTTTTATACCCCCAGCCCCAGGGGGGGTGGTACTTCCAGATGCTATTTATAGCATACACAGCCTTTTATACCCCCAGCCCCAGGGGGTAGTACTTCCACAAAAAGTTTTTCTATTGGTCTCACAGCAACCAGACTTCCAGCTGACATTCATGCGGCATTTCTTCCAGTCACCGTCCAGGTCATGCCACTTCCTCATTCCTCCATCTCAGCCTGCACATCGACCCCCACAAGCCATGCTACAATTTATGAAAATTACTTTTAAGTTCTATCAAGGCCTTCCTGTTGCACATTTGCAGGCTTAGTTAATGTGGTTTCTGTTCTCTTGTCTGAGTTCTTACTGAAAACATTGTATTTTGTCACAGACCTCCATTAAGCAGATCTTTTCTGTTTTTCAAAGACCCATTAGTAACTATTCTGTGGTTATGGTCATTCAAACAGTTCTCACTCACTTTATAATACCTTGATCAAACCTTGTATCTTAAATTTGCTTATGAAATTCTTACATGAAATGATGTCAGAAATCTTGCTGACATCAAAATATATGACAGCCAGTTGTTTTTTGTGGTTGTGAATCCTTTCACCCTCCTTACAAGCAAAGTAGACTGACTTGTGATTTGTTTTTAAACATTCCATGTTCACTATTACTCATCTGCTTATCTTTCAGTGTTTTTAAATTCTTTATTTGTTCTATTTTTTTCAGTGCATTAAACTGACTGCTCTATAATGAAAGACATATCTACTAGCCATCTCTGAGATCTCAGTGGCAATGGGTCATAGTTCTGAAGTCATTTCATGCCCTTCTTGGTTGTCCTAGGATGAAGTTCATAATACATAACTGATTTGAGAACTTATAATTTGTATAAATGTTCTCTAGTTTGTTTCCCTATTTTAGGCTGAGATTTTAGCTATTAGCAACTGGATTAGCCACATGCTCACAGATGACTCTTCTAATAAGAAGTGTGTAAAAATGCATTAAACATGTC
Source organism: Megaceryle torquata (assembly GCA_024611175.1). Taxonomy (NCBI): domain Eukaryota; kingdom Metazoa; phylum Chordata; class Aves; order Coraciiformes; family Cerylidae; genus Megaceryle; species Megaceryle torquata. Next base: position 26,518 of record JANIJG010013012.1, on the reverse strand, counting down.
AGCTTTCCTAATCTTTTGTTATAAAATCATAGAATTGTAGACTCATTTAGATCAGAAAAGACTTTTAAGACCATCAAGTTCCACCATCAACTTAACACTGCCACATCTCCACATCTGTCAGTACTGGTACTTTCCTGTTGACTTGTGGACTTGCTCTTTCCATGACCACAACAAAGTAGTCATAGTGCAAACTCCCAGTACCAAAGAAGTACATCAGGCTCTTTCAGCTTTGCACTTTCCATCAGTCTTGCAAACCTCCTTTGCACTCCTATGACAGGTTCCTTATATGGTCAGCTCAACTGTCTTGTCTAGCACCCAGGACTGTGAACAGCAGAAGTGTGGAGACATCATAACCTTTAAATGCTGGAAAATGTTGTCTGGCAGCCCTATAGAGAACATGACTTGTGAAAAGCAGTAATGGTCATAGCTCTAGATACCTGCGGTGGTGTGCTGGCTGCTAAGGGCTGAAAAAGGAAGGGGTATTTGGCTTAGTTTAGTTCTTGAGATGCATTTGTATCAAATTCAGCCGCAAATCACAGCATTTACAGTCATAGTGGTAGTGTTGGCAAGGTAACATCAGGTGAATGGAAAGAGAATAGGGGAACATGTAGTTCAAAGCAAATAGAGAAAGTTTTAAAGTTTTGTAACTTGAGGCACAGAGAAACAAAGTATTGATTCTAGACTCTAATAGTAGGTTTTGTGATGTGAATTACCATCCAGAAGTCCTGACTGAAGCATGTTACTCTCACACCAGAATCCACTTCTCAGCTATTTAAATAAATCTCTTGGGCATTGGAGTGAGGAGGGGATAAGATATATGGGAAAGGAAATGCGAATGTTATCTCCACTTTACTGTGTAATACTCATTTAAGAATGGATAGAGCTTTCTGAATAATGAATGTATCTCAGTATTTCATGTCAGTGCAAAATGCTGTCTAAAGAACAGTTAATGTAAATGAGAACTGAGAAACTGCTATTGGAAAATTATAATAAATCTTAGGAAAGTGCTAATTTCAAATACAAAACACGGATTTCATTTTGTTGTGTGACTTTCAATTAGGAAAAAAAACCAAAACAAACATTTAATTTTAAAATTCTCTTGAAAAAGTAACTAGAATAAATCTGTCTTTTTTTTTTTTTCTCAATCTCTTGCAGATCTCAGACAGCTGTATAATGGATTACTATGAAAAATACAAGCACAGAATGAATGAGCTTGAAGCATTTAATATGGTAAAAATTACAGTATTAATACTAGTATCTTGTATATATGTGCTAGTCTAGAACAAAGCCCTGTTAAGTTTTATGTGGAGGTGGACTGTCTTGCACTGTGGTATGCAATCTCAAAAACAAAGCAGCTTCCCTTTCCAAACTTTGGAGCATATCGTATTACAAAACTATATTAGGTGTCAGTAAAATAATAAAGCAAACACATGGAAGATTCTTTTTCAGGGGAGACTATTACCCTGGAAAATGAAATGTCAGTCTCCTTTTAAACCTAGACTGGTCTCCATACAGTTATTTAATAAAAATTCTTTTTATTAAAATTCATTATTTCCCTCTTAAAAATCGTCCTGTTTCATATAATATAATTTTCTTGTTGAACAATGTCTTGAAACCAAGTAAATAACATAGTTCCCTCACTTTATGGCATTCCACGTATTTTTGATCTTTAATATAATCTGTTTCAAAGATGCCTGTCCTACAGGGAAAATTGTCAAGGTGGCATTTGTACAACAGAACAACTAGAAAATGATTGACCTTCCTGGAATTGTTCTGTGAAAGTGTAGCCATTTGGAAATATATTGTCTCCCAAAATCATTATAGTATCTAATCTTTCTTTCAGTTGAAGGTTCTTCTGGCACCCTGCATAGAAGTTTTGATACTTCTGGATCGTCTTTGTTACCTCAAGGAGCAGGTATTTTTGCATTATATGTTATGATACCTGAAGGCTACATCAGTGAAATGAGACTATTTCAGCCAATTTATTGCTGTACAGAGCAAAAGTCTCTAATGTAGAATTATTATTTTCATCATATTTGCAAAAGTATAAGCATTCATTCCATTTAGTATAAACATATGCCAGGCAGATGCTTTGATTTTCAGCAAAGCAGCAACAGTAAACTTTATATTCTTTAATTGTATGGTAATTACTAGTTAATAGACAGTAAAAAATAAATTAATTAAATCTGCAACAAATCTCATTTTAGACAACATATTGATATATTTAATAATTAAAACAAATATTGGAAAATATAAACAAACATTGTGCTATACATGCTAGAGCTTCCAATGAATATGTTTGAACATATAACTCAAGAAAATTGGATCAGATCCAAAATGTTTCATGATTTCCCTTTATTGTTTCTTAATTAAGATCAAAGATGAGGGAAGGTACACTTTTTTTCCAGCTGTATGGGTCAACTGAGATACATTTGACTAACATACAGCCTGGATATATTTTACAAGTATAGACTTGGAATATAATAAGCAAGTGCTACTACATTTACTCCATAATTATTTATATTACAGTGTTTCTTCTAGCATTAATTTTGAGCTTAGCCTGATTAAATCAGAAGCAACGGTCATACTTTCTCTGCACCAGTAAACATTTTTTGGACAAATACTAATTTGCTAGGAGGAAATGGTAACATCCTCCACCTTCTGCTCTGGGCCATGGTCAAAATAAAATTTTCAAATAAAGTTTAAAGCATTCATGTGAATAACTCTAGTTTTCCACTTTAAATCTTTCATTTTAATAGCTCCATTTTATCATAAATAAAAATTCACTTTATTCTCTGCCACAGTGCACTTAGAACAACTGAGCTGCAGTAAATGTGTGCTCTTGTTGTAACTGCTATTTTTATGAAAAGGCAATTTCAAATATTTAACTAATGATGTATTTTCCTAAAATGCCAACTAGTTGTAAATCACATAGAGATCTGTGATTTCCAAGACAGGAGATCAGACTTGTTGCATTTAGCACTAATTTACCTTTTCTAAATGTAATATATGCATTGATTTAATCTTGCACTGGTTGATTCACAAAATGTGTTTAGGAAGAAAAAATAAAAATTATAAAAGCCATATGCAACATGAAGACCAGATCCAGCTGGCCTGATTAATTTGAAACGTCAGTTAATTAGCTTCAGCAGTAGAATGTGCTTCATGAAATAAATAGGAGTTGATCCTTTATTTCTGTGCTCTAGTTCAACTGAAAAAAAAAAACAACTCTAATGATGAAGGGGTGGTAAGCTATTACTTGATAATGCCAGAAATAATGTAATGAATTTTAAATACATCCTGGTTTGAGTGTCATTTTTTTTGTCCTGACAAACTTTTCATGATTTTCTTGTTAGATAAGTGATTTTCCTGCTTTGCGTTAAGGATTTTTTTTTTTTTTCCAATGTTGTATTTCAAAATATGGACCTTTTACCATATCTTAGCTTTTAAATCAAACACATTTTTATGTACTTCAACCATATATCATTTTACAGGACAACATTGCCTGGTCTGGACTTGTGAAGTTATTTGATCCTGTGAAATCCCCCAGATGCTATGCAGTTATTGCTCTGAAGAAACAGTCATGTTTTTAAGTGGAAGCAAATTGCAGATAGGTTACAAATTCTGAACTGATACTGCTGTTTCCTTGCTTTTATTCTGTTACTTTTAATTGATTCCTCAAGTACACTGCTTTTCATCTTCAAGAGTAAAAAATGCAGTGGGTCTTTGACTAATGAGAAATAAATATCTCCTTTTAAGTACCATTGTTTCCTTATGTCAATTATTAAACAGTGTTTAACATCTGGCTTTATTATAAAATTTACAATTCTTATTGTATGATCATTATATTAAAATATTTTTTATATTTCTTCTTTTCAAGGCATTATACTATGTATCAATACCCCTTCTCTTGATATTTCTAATCACAAGATGATACCTTCTCAATTTTTACCAGTGTCAGGCATCAGTAGTCTCAGGCTAGCCTTGTCTTTATTTTTTTCCAGATTCAGATGATGCATAGTAGAAACAGAAGAATAACTTGCACTGTAAACAAGATGTTCACAGACTAAATAGGATCTTTTTACTTCTGTGTTCTCCAAGTCATCAGGACCAGCTTGTTTATAGAACAACCTAGAGCAGCCTAGATAGTAACTACTTACAAAGCACAGTTTTATATTAACCCCTTCTTCCTTCATGCATGTTCCTGTCACCACTTGTTTGCCTATCACTCTGAAGGTAAAAAAAGTGTGTACTCTAATCCAGTGGGAGATTTTCCAGTGATTAAGAATCAGCTGCCCTGCTGGGGTTCACTCCATAATCCTTGGTTTGTATCAGGAAGTTATTATCTACCCCAAATGCATTGGATATGAATACTTTGGTACTCGAGTGAATTGAAACTTGCTAGGCAGTTTTGCATTGGCTATACTGCATTTGTTAGTGGGAAATTTATTTGTTGCTGCACTTATCTCAATGGGTTGCCTAATTAAACTTGCAGATTTTCCATCAATTACGAAAGATAAAAGTTTTTATTCTAAGTCCTAGTGCTTTTATTAGAAATTTCCAGCATATATAAAACATAATAAACTACCAGTGCACAGGAGAAAAAAAGAGAAAAAAAAAAAAAAAAAAAAAAAAAAAGGAAAAAAAAAAATAATAAAATAGAAGATTAAAGAAGAGAAGGGAAACATGAAGTTTTCTTGTGCAGAAGATGAGAATAACAGAAAATATTTTTATATTAATTATATAGTGATAGTAATAGTCATGGGAAACAGACCAAGGTTCAGATTTGAGTAGCAACAAAGCTTACTCTGTTTCAGTCTGCAAACTATAATGAGAGCTTGTGAACTTGGACATTCAAGAAAAGAGAAGTAAGATATTTTTCTAACAAGTCCCATCTTTCTTGATATGTTCACTTGGAAGAAATACTTTTTTTTGGTGGTGTAAGTTCACTGCTATCTATTTTAGGACTCACAGTCCTTATTAGCTTCATGGATCCTCTATGAGCTTCTCACATTTGTTTGTTCCCAGTATGTTCAATCTTTAGAGCTGCTGAACACCTGCACTAGCTAAGGAAATTAACAGAAGTTGCAGGTGCTCACAGCGTCTTCAGAGTAGAGCTAAGAAAAGAAAATGAGACCTTCCATATAGGCCACTTCTTGTTATATAGGAAGTACTGAGGAAACTAACAAGCTGGTAGATTCTTTTCCCAGGAGAGGAATCAAAACAAATAAAATCCTTTCCTAACCTCTTAAGCATCTGGAAGGAAAGAAAAACACAGTAATATCTGATATAAAGAGGCAATCTAAAGTAAATTATATTAAAAAAAAAAAAAAAAAGAACAAAAATCTTAGAAAAATAGTTTTTATTTATTATTAGGTTCTGCTAAGGCATGAAGACTAATTATTAGTGAAGTGTTCTCCTCCCAATCTAATGTGCTGTTGGAAAAATGCACTCAGGGATGAAATTCCCTTTTTTGTGTTATGAATTGATTCTTCTGCTTTTTCGGACTAAATAATAAACCCTGGGCATATATGATGTCCAAACAAAGAAAACACAGTTTTGTACTGAAAACAGGTGCTTAAAAATACCATGCTATGTCCCAAAAGTATTTGTTTCTTCAAGCCCCACCTGGTTTAATTGAACACAGTCAAAATGGTATAGGCCATACAGACTATTGCTAATTTTGTGTGATATTTTAATGTGTGCAATGCAATATAAATTCAAAGCTAAATTCTTATTACTATCCTAAGAGGACATTTGCAACAGTTTAGAATAACAAGCACATCTCTAGGATTAGCCTAAGCGCTTCTGCACTGATTCAAAAAGTTCTGAATACATTTGCATGCCCTCACAGCAACTTCTTAGGCTCTTCAGTACTTCTCACTTGGTAGTCTATGTGGGCAAAGACAGATGTGATGTGTTTCTTCAAATAATAACTATCAAGAGGTTTATATGATGAGTTTGCATTCAGCATATTCAGTTGCTGCCTGCTCTCACAGCAATTTTGAAGCTTTGGATGCCTAAATGCCTATAAGCTATTGTTTACATAATAGAAAAATCCCTAACAGTAATCAAGATGAATAAACCAATTTTTCTTCATGGTTAATGCCAGAAGTTCTTCCATAATGTAAACCATATTCTAAATATGACAAAATCTTTTCATAGAAAAGAAAGTCCATTTTCTTTTAGTGACAGAGCTCTGATACACTCCCTAAGAAATGTGGATGTATCTACTGTCCCTCAGGTGATTTCCTGATTGTATTTGTGGCACACCTATCAATTCTGTAGCAGATTTGGATTGTTTTCTTTATTTTTCTTAGCCAGTTCTTTAATGGAGGAACAAGAGTATGCAGGGTATGTGTGCAACCTTAATGTCTAAGAGTGCTATAGCCCTAAAATCCCCAAGCCTGCTTTTGTGACAGTAAACTTTAATTCTTCAGTTCTGATTCATGCCTAAGAACATCATACCACGAAAAACATTTTGAGCTGGTTTAGTTTCTGGGATCTTAATTTCAAGTTTGCTTCTTAGTAGATATGAAGTATTTTTATTGCAAATTATCTTCTTCATTGACATTATTCATTAATTTACTGTTAAAACAGCAATTATCTGCTTAGAGTTAAAATACTTTTGCTATATTTTAATGGACTTAAAATCTTGAGACTGAAAATCTATATGTTCTATGATGGTGAAAAATCTGCACGGGGAAGCATGCTAAATGTATTGGGCTTGGTGGCAGCTGTATGTCTTTCTAATGATGGGACTATTCTTTCCTATCAGTACTTACTGGATTGTATTTACTTTTTTTTCCTAAAAAACATCCTAGAAGTGTCATTATATTGCCAGAGATCACTGATAGAAAGGGCAAGAGGTAAAATACAATCAGCACCAAAAAAGTCTTCATTGCTGATATAAAACAGCCAACTTAGTATACTGCTTCCACCCCCTTTTCTCTGGGAATTAGCTGAATGCCCCATCTTTGTTAGCATCTTTGAATCTCTTTATCCCATGCATCTTATAATTCTTACTGATATATGTCCTTCTTCTTACTGATATACATAATCATGCTCTGAAAGGAGAGGAATCCATGCGAGGCTATGAACCATGAAGAATTTTCAGTGTCCATAATTATATCAGAAGTATAGTTGCCCAGACATTTAAATGGTCAACCTAACACCTAAACCGTGACTTTGGTTTCCTTAGTTTCTGACATTCATTCAAATTTTGCAGTTTCCAAAATTCCCATACTTCCTGACAGATGGGAATGTGGCCTAATTCACTGGAATCCAGCTGCAGTTCCCTCACCATCTGAAATAACCAGCTCAGTTTGATGGCTCTATATTCTGTATCTCCAGGCAACTGCTGAATAAGTTTTTTTCTTTGAATTTGCTTATCCCATGTTGTTATCTTTGTCAATGTTGTATTTCAAAGTAGTCTAAGAAAAGGAGTAAATCCTTCTGAGATTTAGGATGCCTCAAAGAAGTTGCACAGCAGTTTTGCTTCTTACTGCTTTCTCCCTTACATCCTTGAATTTAATTCCTGATGATCAGACAGATTAATAAGCACCAGACAGCCTGAGAGGCATAGGTTATTAAAAAATAATATGCAGAGTATCTTCTCTTTGGGATTCTTTTTTGATTCAAGAGCTCTGAGGCATTTTCTTCGCAGAAATTCCAATGCACATTATCATTAAACTAAAACATCTAAAGAAACCCACCAATATAATGAATATTTCCCTTAAACTGTTACAATATGCTGTTGTACACCAGTCTTCACAGTATATACCTGCATCCTCCTCAAGGATGTCTGCAATGTTGGTATCAAAACTGAGAGGAATGCAACTGATTGCTGAGTGGGAGCTACTTCTAATTTTATTTATTATTCGATTGTACAGTAATTTTAAGCTGTTTTGTCCAAATGGAATCCTACTATATACGATCATTTCTGCAGAACTCTAGATTCAAAGAAAATCAGAAAATAGTTTCTAAAATACCAATTAAATTTAGAAGAAATTGAAATTGTACTGCATAAGTGTATTCTTGGGTAGGAAAGCACAGTATATGTACAGGTTGCATAATAAGACGCACTGTTGGACAGAATTTGTTAAAAATACAAAGCACATAGGCAAGACTACATGGACAAGATATCTCAAAGATTTGCAGTTGCCATAAATTATATTACTATTCTTTGTAAACTGTAGAAAGAAATTCAATTATCTTATTCAATGGACATACAGGAAAGCATGAGCTTTCATCCAGTAAACGGGAGATTCAGATTTTAAACTTGCCTAATAATCTAGGAACTGTCTACAGAAATGAAAACATTTTTTAGGGCAACAATCTGATATATAGTTCACCCCAGGAAATCAAACTATTTTCTATACAACATTTATTTTTGGACCTGTTGTATAATCTATAGTTTTGGTCTATGCATGGGTTTTTTTTATAGTTTATCATTAGATTCTCTCTTTTCAGTCTTTTGCAATTACACAGTGGTATATAGTAAGCAAGGACTTTCCATTTCCTCTTGTATGTAATACATACTAACAAGATGTAATTATTTAATATCTTTGTTTAAAAATTATAAAGACTGTCCAAAAGCAAAATATTGCTTCTAAATTTAACTATTGTTTACCTGTGGATTAAAAAATTCTGTATATGAAAGCTGTACAAATGTTTAACCATTACAAAATTCTCAACTTTATGTAAGTCTCTTTCTCTTTGTATCTGGTCCAATATGAACTTATGTAGATAAAGATGTTGTCAGGGGAGCTGGTATTTGCTTTCACATGGAATTTATCAAGAAAATCAAGATGCAGTAAATCTACTGAGCCAACAAATCAGATTGTTAGACTGAAGCTCATATTGCCTTAACACACCGTCAACTCTTACATGAATCACTGATGAAAAGAGCAAAGCTGTCTGCTTACTGAATAACTTGGTAGTGTCTGGCACCAAAAGAGAAAATTCCAAGTAAGAAGGAGCAGTAATCACTTCTCTTGATTATGTAAACCTTCAGAAACAATAATTAAAATATACAGTTGTAAATCTATGTTGTTTATTACACCTCCTATTATTAGACTAATGAATAGACTGACAATAGAAGCAGTCATGCTGTTTCTCAACTATAAATCCCAAATTCACTTGTTAGTCTCAAAAAGGCTGAAGTCATCAAGAGGACACACAGATGTTAAAAAGTGTAGAAAGAGCAGTCCATTACTTGAATAAATGTGCCATTTGCTAATCTTTTTATACTCTAAGGCACGGATGTCAATTCAAAGGACACGACTCACAAAATACTCAATGGACAGCAGATACACCAAGTTTTATCACTTTTAAGTTCTTCATTGTTTATTTATTGACATCCTACTACTAGCTAGCAAGGTTTAAAAGGGTCATTTCAGAAAAATTACTATGATGTTTATGATTAAAAACTTGAAATTAAAAGCAACTGAAAAATTATAAACCTTAATTTTCCTCGAAATTTTACTTATAATTTGAGAATATGAATAATGGTACAGAGTTGTATAGTGAAAATGTATTTCATTAAGATATGCGTTATACTATTATATATTATGTTATTATATATGCATGATGATATTAAGATTCTTGATTTAAGTAAAAAATGTCTATCCAACAAAAGCTTCAGAGAATTGCTCAATTGCTGTTTCTAAAAGTCACACTTCTTTTTAGTCACTACTTTTTTAGGTAGTGATGTTGAACTGTTTTTTGGGTATTTTTTTTATAAAACAGAATTTGATTGAGTTTCTTTAGAACGAGAGGGTATCTAAAGAAAAAAGCTTTGAGAATAGAGTATTGCAGAAGTGAGGGAAACAAGTGTAACAAGTGTATCTAAGAAATTATTTTTTTGAAAACCATTACATTTGCACTACTTAATCACATGAATCAAGTTTAATCTTTTCTATCTAAACATGTTATTGAAATCATGAATTATCGAGAAAAGTTCATTTCCTAAATCAGACTTTTAAATAGCATTGAAATTGAAATCATTACTTATATTAACAGTTATTAATACAAAACAATCCACTACATACACTGACATAGTGAAGACCTGGGTCATCTTCATTTGAGTCACTGGAAAATTTCTGTTGAATTCCATGGGAGCAGGCTTGGATGCACAAACATCTGCTGAAGTCAGTGTGGATGATCAAATATCTTGTACAAAGACAGTCCCAAATTTACATTTGTGAAGGCAAAGAGATTGTGTACACTTCCTTTATCTATATGTATTGAAGTTGAATAGTATAGAAATTATTGTGATTTTAATCTTCTTGACATATGAGAAGTTTCAAATGGCTTTTAGCCTTTTTTTTTTATTATTTTTTTATTTTAGAAATGTTTTTAATGCATTCAAGCTCTCAGGATTTTCTTTTCTCCACTCACTCTAACAATAAGAGGACTGATTGCAGCAGTACAGAGTTAAATGGCACTTACTGTTCCTGAGAATAACTCAAGTGTCAAAGACTGTACTTTTACTAAAGCTAGCAGTAAAATTCCTATGAACTCTATTATAACTGTTTGTATGAATAAGAGAAGTAAGAAGTAGCCTTAATTCTTCAAAAAGCAACATTTGTTACAGTACTTTATCAGAATATCTGTATAGCAAGATTTCACTGTAAACCTGTTTACCTTCCATCCCTTTCTCTTTGCAGAAATTTTGTAGAATGTTGTAAACAATTGTATTTATATAAATGATATGTTTTCCCAATTAGCCAACTCCATCAGCACTTTTCAAGCAGTGCATCCTTTTTTCATTAATTATGTTAAAGAAAGTAATGTTAACAAATAACTCATTCTGCACAGCCCATGAATTCAATACCAAATCTATAAATGTAGACTGTGAGACATAAATTTTAATTGATTTTTACAATGCCATTTAAGATGTGTTTTCAGAATGGATGTCTACAGAAAACATTTTTTAAATGTGATTTTATTGAAAATATTTCCCAGAAGGACTTGAAAATCATGTAACTGGAGGGAGCATTTTAGTGAAGAATGAAATCATATTTTAGGTTGTCAGTGGAAATTTTTTTTTAGTTTTCCTGTTTGTTATGATTTAACAGTTAGCTTTAAGACAACATTAAGTTAATTAAGTGTAAAATGAATCACAATTATTTACTCACTACTAGTGTGTTATTGAAATATTGCAGCTTCTTATGTTGCTAATTTATTTCTCCCTGGCAAACTGCACCTAAGTTTCCAGAAGAACAAATGTAGGAACATTTATGTTTTTACATATCAGTGTTCTACAGTTTTACTGAATGAAATAAGAGTGTTCTGGTATGGTAAATAATGTAGTGTTTCTCCATTAAAACAGCTGCCAGTACAAATGAAACACATTCAAGAGAAGATTAAGGTTCACAATTAAGCACTTAGTTTCTTTAGCAGTTTGTCATCAAAAGTTTATGTCAACTTAATTTACTGCTTTTTAGTCAGTTACTGTTTGAGACCAGATTTAGATTATGATTCTCCAGCTCAGGAGAGGAAAGATGGCTCTGCTTTACATTATATAAAACTGCAATATTATTACCTTGGGTCCCAGAGGCCACATAAGGCTGTTAGTATGGTATTACTCCAAAGTAATTCTGTGCTCTGCAGCAGTGCCAGTTGACTCTGGTGAAGTGCTGCCCTGATACAGCTGTACTCCTGCATAGTCCAAGGGAGGAGTAGGTATATTCTCCGGGTATCAAGTCTGAGTTTTTGAGACAAGGGCATGGTCTAGGAGAATAAAGAAGTAAGACCTTTGTTGCTTCCATTCTTCCACCCCTTGCTTGCATTATGTCTTCAAGCACTTTAGGCTAAGAGTTTTCTGTCTAAGTGTAGCAATGAACAGCACTCATGATGCATACGGCTTAAGAGAAGGTCAAGCATGGCCTGTAGAGCTGTTCCATGTAACTAGTGTCTGGGACAGGCTTTCACCAAGCACTGGGTAATTCCAGTTGTGGAAGTCAGCCTGATTTGTACCTGATATATCCAGTCATTGCAGCAAGTAGCCTTATTAATGCAGTGGAGTGGTTATTCATATTAGGGAACTGTTATCTTCCGCTGTGAACTTCTCCAAACTATGCCTGTCCTCAGCTCACATGGAGGATGGTTTGGGTTCTGTGTACCTCTGTGCCAGGAAAGTTTTGGCATGTAGTTGTTAAAGTCCTGAAAGCTGAGTACCTCATACACTCACCTGCCAATATTATTTTTTTTTTCTATACTTTTCTCTATACACATGTAGGTGATTAGGTCCATCTGGGAAGAGAATAGTTAATTGTGATAGACAGAAACAGTAATACAACATAATAAAAAAATCTGGTGATCTAAAGGTTCTTTGTCTTACTAAAATACCTTCAATTAGAACGTTTTCCATGCCTGAGTGTCAGATCTCTTTTCCATCCCTAAAACTAAAACAAAGTGTTATATCAGAAAACAATTCTATTCTTGGAACAAATGAGTGAAATTCAGACTGAATACACATGCTTTAGTCTATCCATTGGAAAATATATGTCTAAGAAACCCTACTCAGGTTTTCATTTTGGAGATTTTTTCTCATTAATTGTCCTCTTTGTGCTTCCTTCATATTTTTTCTACCTACTTTTCTATGGGGAAGATTATGAGCACTACTGTATATCAGCAGTGACAGCTAGAGCTCAGTTTGCAAAATACTACAATGTTTTCTAGAAAGGCACATGTATTATGTGTGGACCTCTTCTAAGAGATAAACCATAATACTGTCTAAAGTCTGCTATGTCTTCACTGCAAAGAATTGATGATTTTTCATTTTCTCTGATTGTCTTTTTCTTTCCCAGGAACCCTGTTGCAGTATTTAGTTTGTCTTCTGGGAGAAGTGACACTGTGCTTTGCAATATGTGGGATGTACTATCCCAGGCTGTTCTGAGCATTTTTTTGTTGAACTAGAGTACTTACCTTCAACAGCAAATTCACAAGCTTGCCACTGAATACTGAAATGCGCATTATCATTCCCAGATTAGCCAGAGGACATTATTAAAAAGAACTGTTAAATAAATAAATAAACCAAATTTCTGTTTAATCAAGTGAGTATTATGTGTGATAAATCATAAACATCTCCCTTTGTTGGCAGAAAAGCACCTTGAACATACACTATCTGCATTATCACTGTATTTGCATTCTGACAGTCCTCTTCAAAATTAAATGTACTTTAAAGTGCTTTTCAAAAATTGACCTTCAGTCTTGAAACATCTCCTCAGGGTAACTATCCTTTGGTACTAGAAAAATCATTTTTATCTTTAATATTTAACTTCCGTAGACTTTACACCTGCTCTTTTTGGTTTATTTTCATCAGTTGTATGATAATGCAGTGTTGGAGAGAAGTACTGTTTTCCAGTTTGCAACAAATATTTTCAAGTATCTAAATAATTTTTCATATAGAAATCTAAAACTTGTTTTGTAGATGCTGAGAACACCTGTGCCTATTACAAACAGTGTAGATTTACGTAGTTCCAATGCCAGTACACTCAGTCACTTCCTTCAGTTTGTATGGCTCAAGGAAACCAAACAGTGATGTACTGAGCAACACACATTCCAGTGTTTCACTCTTCCAAAAGCTAGGCAAATTGTTCTAGACAGGCAGTTCTATGTAAGACATAACTTATCAATGAAATCCTGAGATCCCTAATGTTTATAAAAGTTAGCTACAGACCTAATAATATTTTAAAGGTCTGTTTTCATTCTTTTTGTGTCTAATCAATGTATCTTCTGTTGAAAGTAGTCTTAGAAATGTTTACATTCACTTCCTGAAAAATTCTATATTTGTCTAGTCTTAAAATGCCTTTTTGGTTTTTTACCTCTGCATTCTGTTGCTAAGAAGATGCCCTAAAATGTACACAGGTAATAAATTACGTCCCATAACAAAACAAGCATGCTTTAGTAAACACTATCAGAAGAATACTACAAAGCATTCACATTTTCTGGACTGAATGTCATCTTTCTTTGTAAAAAGAGTATTTTTCATTGATTGTGTATGTGCTACATAGAAGAATAGAAAAATATTGTGGCAGATTGATTAATTTAACTTTTTACTTGGTTTATGTGAACTCTGCCCCTAGGTGTAAAATACATGAACTATTTATATCTAATTTAAACCTTATTGGAAGAGCTAAAAATCAGCTTGCAAGATGCATACTTGATTCTGTCTCATTGCTTGCTGCTGAATTTCCCCTGATATGAATTGTACTAGCAGATCATATTTATCTCTCATATTTGTCATCTTGAAATATACATTAATTTCTTCGGGGAATAACTGTTGGCCTGCAGATGGTTCACAAATGGTATGGAATGATTATTTACATTTTCCACTGCTTTGTTTTTTGACTGGTTAATTTCTTCAGCAAATCAAGATCTGTTCCTGCAGACATTGTTTCATCTGCTTAGCCTCACTACTCTAGTCCTGTTTAGGTCATGAGGCACTTCATTATAGGAAAAATAAGTAGGGACCATCTTAGAGGATCATAAGCTAGAACAGCAAGTATGGTAAATTGAATGAGGGGATTAATGGTGGAATATGAATTATGAACTCTATTTCTGGCAACTGTGAGTGCATCTGATTGAAATTAGCCGTTGTAACTACTCATTTAATGAAGATCATTTACAAAAGTATTTATGGAACATGTACACAAAATAGGCAAAAACAAAGCCAAAGAAATATGTTTTTAAAATTAAATCAATGGTTAAAGTAAATATTTCTAAAACATTTTTACCCCAGACTTCTCTTCAAGATAAATTTGGTATGCATAATATACACATTTAAGATTTATATTATGATCAAATTAGTATGCCATGAACAGAGAGGCTAGGAAAGAAATTCAGACATTTCACATGCCAGAAAGAACATTGCATGATATGCAGACTGAACATTCAAAGCAAGTGCATGAAATATAGCAAAATATACAAAGAATTGGACATACCACAGGAATTTTTGGAAAAACAGCAACAGCATGAATGGAAAATGTTTAGCCTTTTTTTTTTAGCTAGAACAGAAAACAAAAGCAAGACTAATTTAATTAATTAATTTTAAAAAGACGTTGACCATTTGGAACAGAGCAAATATAAAACAAAATAATTGAACAGAATGGAAAGGAGAATTATTTCCAGTTAGGCTATCTATTTTTACACATTGTATGCTCAACACACACAAAGTTATATAAAAAATTATCTCTAATGGGAAAACTCTAAGCCAATCCAGTGTGTGTTAAAGAAGTGAAGCAAAGTTTGACTCGAATCTGCTTGAATATAATATTTAATTTACAAAAACTATTGTGCATGTATGTGCTTGTACTGTTATGGTGTACAAATACATACCTTGCAGTATGGTGCTTTAAACAGGACAGAATGATGGATTTCTGTCATTGATTCTACTGTGTCTGGATGTATATTTCATGGTTTTTACAAATCTATCAAGATATAATGAAAGTTGCAATTTAGACAGAGTCATAGTAATGTTTCCATTAAGTTTTCCCATGTTTCCTTGTTTTCATTTTCAATTTCATTTTGTCATTTTTGGAAAAGAAAATGACCTTGTCCTTTTGTATTGTTTTAGTAAATATTCCCACTGCTCTCTATGGAATATGAGATGAGGTAATACTGCCATGCAAGGAATATCTTTCTAATTTCAATCCATTATATCAATCATTAACAGGCATCTACAAGTCATTACACAGCAACCCCAGGAGCCTCTTTCTTCCCATTTCCTATCCCCTTATACAAGCCTGTTTTAATACTAGAACACTCAGGGAAGCTGCAGTGTTGAAAATTTTTGTTGGGTTTTCTTAGAATGTATTTTTTTGTCTGATCTTTTTTGTAATAGCTCATGTGACAAATCTGGGGTTAATGTCTGAGCATGCGCTTTTTTTATTTGTTTAGCATGAGAGAGTCCTTTTGGATTGCCCTTCTGCACTAACAATGTGAAATACCTAAGGAGGAGCTGTTCTCTATCACATCTGAGCAAAGACTGTTTCATCCTATCCTGTCTTTCTGACAATCAGGCATTTAGATTATTTTTTTTTTTAATAGTGAGAACAACAAAAAAAAAAAAATTCTTTACTTATTTATTTTAATATATCTTCTGCTTTATGAGCTGCATGGTTCAGCTCAGTCACTGTTTAAATATGGTAATACTTGTTACAAAAGAAGGTGTTCTCTTGTAACCACTTGACTCCTAGTACTCAAGGAAACCTTCCAAGTCTGATTTTATTGTGCTGTCCCTTAATGCAGAAAGTACTATCAGAGGAAAGAGGGATGGAGTTCACAAGGTCTGTGGTTCTGTTTTCTCATGTGTTGAACAACTCCCACGCACCAGAAAAGTCACCTTAACTTTCCTGATATATGAAGTGTTGCCTGTTAGCAATCTGTAGACAAGAGTGTTTGTGGTAATACTTTATAACAACTTCTACCAAGGCTGCTTGAAGGATATACATTAGTTTAAAAGTTTTGAGCTGTTACAAAAATTTTTCTAATATTTGGGAAACAGTGATAAGTGGTTGAATTCCTCAGTTCAGATCCTTCCTGTAGTTAGGTAACTACTGAAAGGAGATTTTTCTGAACCTTATGAAAAATGTTTGCTTCATGGAGGTCTGTAGTTCTGTGTGCATACTCTTCTTCAAGAATTTCTTAGAGCTTTCTTGAAATATTTTTAGATTTTCCTTTGTTATTATGAAAATTAGTCAGAAAATTAGATTTCCTGTACAGCCTACACAAAAGGAAAAAGTGAATTGATGAGGATATAGTTCTTCTTTGTGTGACCTATAAACTCCTTTACTCAGTGGAAAATATAAAAACTTTTTCTGATCTTAATAACTTTTATATGGCGTGTAGCAAGGACATGAGTATATTTTCTATTACAAACAAATATCAAAAAACTGGTCTAGCTGTACAGTTTGCCTAAGAAGTTAAATGAACTTTTTTTTTCTTCTTTTTTTTTTTTTTCAATACAAATGTACCTTTTATTGTAGTAGTAAGTAGAAAAAAGTAGAAAAGCAACCCATTGGCACAATATATTTTTCACCATATAAAACAAATTTTTAATATCAGAGTATCAAGCCTTCAAGGCATGAACTTTAAAAGCCACCACCCCTCATTAAATAAGGAGTTACAGTTATCTCAAAAGAAAAGTAAAATCCTTACATCTGCCAAGAAAAGAAGCTTAGAATCTGTCTGCTAGGTTTCCCTTCTTTCCTACTTCACATTTGTGGCTATGTACATGTAACCATGTGTGGTATTATTATATAAATTTTTAAAGTCCTACCTGGACTTTAAAAGTCTTACTGGAAAAGAAAACTAAGAAGTCAAAGTGTTGAGCTAGAGGTTGTTCTTGGTCCACTGGAATTTGTTCAACTATGGTCTCAGGTTCCATGGAGCCCTCTGTTAACCTCATGGCTTACTCCAGTTCAAAGCACTGTCTACACTGTAGCTTCCCAAAAATGGAAGTGCTTGACAGAGGCTTATTGTACAAGTTTAGTACAGATTGTTTTCCCCTCAAGAAAACTTATGTTATACCACAGTAATTGCAGAATGATGACGATGTCACCTTGCCAGGTTTCTGGCAATTTTCCTGTCTTCTAAGCTTGCAGACCTCGGAAATCCATTTAGTTCCCCACAGATTATAAATTGTAGCATTTGCACATGCATTTAGTTCACAACTGAAAGTTTCCTGTTCAAAATCCACAAATTCTCTTCCCCAGATCCAGGCAGAATACCTGTGGAAGTTCAGAGAAAATCTGCAGTGTTCTTCTCTGAGGGTAAGGAAGGGATGTTACACAACCATCTAACAGGGAATTATTTTTATAGTGACATGTGCAGTAAATAATTGTTCATCATAGGTAATCAGCTTTTTCTATCCTGTCCCCCAGGCCTCCCATATCTCTATATGCAGTCTGGCTCCAAAGGCACAGTATTCTACATCTCTCATCTCATATTTTGTAAGATTGTCTTCCAACCCTGTCCATGGTAACTCACAGCATACAGGCTTTCAAAAAATACAGTAATGACCACAAAGCCAGTTGGAAGGTAAGTATTAATATGGGAAGAGTCACCCTAGTCCAGTTCACCCATTCCAACCATTCTCTGCTTCCCTCTTTCCACTTTACCTCCACACATGAGATTTCCATCCCTTCATCGCTGACCCATTGCCCACATATCCAAGGGCACTCAGGCTCTGCCTCATTATAATGCACTCATGCACTGAAGGTGATAAGGTGACATAGCCAACACAACTCTGAGGAAGCTTGATAGCCAATCTAATCGGTGACCTTCACCTACTAGAGAGAAAGGAGCTAAATGTTCCCTTGAAAGCCTTTCAAGACCCATATTTTTAGGTGTCTGTCCTTCCAAAGGTTTTACTTTCCTTGTTCAAATTGGAAGCAGGGATTTCCACAATGTCAGGTTTCAAATCTTTCCAATCTTCCAATCAACCACTAAACATGATGCAAATTATGAAATAAGATTAGTACTAGAATTTATAGTGACATAAAGAATAAGTTCACAGATTGCTTTTTACAGGTTCTGACCTTAAGCATGTTGAAATACATTTCTGCATCTGTTCTGTAAATGAGAGAATGGAGACAAATGTAATAAACTATGCTCTGCAGAAGAGATAAGAAGGAAATAAATGCTCTCCTCTTATATGTCAGCTTGCTCAATTTGAGGACAATTATGTTCACCCTTTCTTAACAGAGTTCCTGAAGTGAAATGTTCTTTAGTTAACCTGCAACCTTTTTGCCATCTACAACAAGGACTTTGTAGGTTAAAGTTACAAGGTAAGTTAAAGGCATACCTCACAGGAAAGAGTAAATTGATAATAAGTGTATTTTAATTATTTGAGTTTTCAAGTAAATTTGCATATATACTGACATTCATTAAATGTATATTTAAATTGGCATTCAGTTCCAAAACTGTGATGATGTGATTCTGGTCTCTGAAACATGCAGTCATGGAAAAAAAAAAAAGTGACAGTGAGAAACATTAGGGGAAAAAAAAAAAAAAAGTTCTACATTTAGTATCAAGAGGTCCTATCTCATTGTCTATGGACAAAAAAAAGCAGTTACGTATCTTCACCTTTCACCATGGTTCTTTTGTGTAACTCATCTAAACTAGTGGGGAGTTACACACTTCAGACACACTTGAAAACACCACAGGAAATGCATTGTGTTCCGCTGAGGGTCACATGACACCGTGCTGTTCGCTTACAACTCAGGTGCTGAGGTCATGGTCTGACTACACATTAAAGTCAGATTTAGAGAAGATAGTGCAAGAAAAAAAAAAAATCCCACAGTGTAAAGTTGGCATTAACACCAAATAATGTGCTCTTAATTTTACAAAACTGTTGTTGCATGCCCACACCTCATCTGGATCAAAAGTGTATTACTGGGTGATCTTGAAATGCATCACTCAAATGCTAATGACTGGGATACTACGCATAAACCAGATGTGTGTCAAACACTTTGATTCTGATAATTCCAGATCAGTGCAGGATGCCAGAAGGGACACAAACTAACTAACTAAATGCTTGAAGTATAAATAGAGTTATTTTAAAATATTTGAAATCCTAGAAACATGCAGAATACTTTGAGGAGAACTTGACTGTCTTCACAAACAACAGTGCAGAGAAGGCAGGCTCTGAAACTTTCACAGAGATGGAGTAATAATCTGCTCCATGTTACAGGAAATGAGAGGTGTTCTTAATGACAGAATGAAAAGAGAAAATACAAAACTTGCTTACAGAGGCCTGAAACACTTCAAATCTTGGAGGCTAAGTTTCTGTATAACAAATCATGTTTGAAATATGAATTAGAAGACAGCAATTAATAGGAGATCCAGTTTCAACTGTTCAAAAGTTTACTTAGATTTTTACTTCAGTGGAGCATGCAAAGATATCATCCAGTCTGGGCTAAGCTGCATGAGGGGTAAAGACAATTTTGACACAGAAAATGCAAAAGAAGATGAATTACTGCAATAAGAGAGAAGGAAAGCATGTGGAGATGAAAATCAGCATACATGAAACAGTTCCATTAAACTGCAATAAACAACAAAATGCTTAGTCTTCGGAAGAAAATGCAGAAACTGTAAGTAATTATATCACTTTGTAAGAGTTTACTGGTGCCAGGAGAGTCTGAAGAGAGAATGAAAAAAAAGGGATTTTTGGACATCATTGCAACAGAAGATAAATTAGCCACCAGTCCAAAAGAAAATGAAACATTTATTCATTTTAAGTTGGACACAGGTGTACAAGCCTGTGTGCTGCCAGAAACCATGATATTATCACTGAAAGAAAAGCCACGGTTAATAGAAGGTAAATAGTTAGATTCAGGGTATTACAGACATGATCATTCCCCTATTAAGAAAGGAAGAAAACTAAGTATGTGGGTAAAAATAACTTGGAAACTTGACATTTTTTTTTAAAAAGAACAACTAACTTTTAAATTAACTTCTCCTGAAGATGCATTCTTGAGAGAAATAAAGTATTGAGGAATAGTTTAAGGATGCTTTCCAGGAGATAATGGATTTCTTGAAGGAGTACATGCCAGGCCTGGCAGAACTGAAAACTCATTCTTCCAGCAAAGTTTTGCTTACTGTTAGGGATCCATGAAAGTCATCTTAGCATACAGAAGTACACATGTGAGCAAGACCAGAAGCTTTGTATTGTTCCAGACTGTTCCAAAGATACAAACACACACACACACTCCCAATTTAAACTGAGCATAAGGAACAGAAGCAAGGAATGAACATGGTAATGCACACACAGGCAGTCCCGTGCAGGGCCTTGTGAGGCATCGTCAGTCTCTTGTAACTCCCAGAGGTGTGTGGGGATCAGAGGAGGTCTCTGTGCTTGCTCAGCCTCTAAAAGCCACGAGCTGAGGGGCTAGCTATGTCACACTACCCAATAGCAAAATGGAAATCTGATCTCTACAGCAGTAGAGATTAAAAGTGTGTTTGAGGTGGCTGTGTAAAAAGCACGTCTGAATAATGAGTTTAAGGTGCTATGAGACTAAAGGCAAAAACTTAGATTTCCAAAAGATGCTTAAGAGATCATTTGTTCATATGTATGAAAGGTTAAACTTAAAACAGGCAACAGCTGTTGTCATGGAACATGTCCACATGATGAACTAAGTCTTGTTCATTCTAGTGAGATAGGAGATCTCAGTGCTGGGGAGAAGTGTTTCAAAGCCTGTAGCCACAAGATTAACTTGTCTTCTGCCCCAAAACAGCCTCACCCATTCTTTCCAATTTGCAACATTCTATGGCCCTGTCTCAGGGTCCTGAGGGTACCAGGGTCCTTGTGGTCCTGCCTTCCTCACCAGAGCTGCCTCCAACCTTCTCATGGCCCAAGACCCCACATCAGCCACCCAGGGCCATCATCCCCTGCCCCAGAAACACCACAACAGGGCTGATCTCCAGCTCTCCAAAACCCTGACCTGCTTGCCCATGGGTCCCACTGAGATAAGCCTATCCATGGGCCCATGTCCCAGCCTCAGGCCTGTCCCCAGGGAGATGCCAAATGCTCAGGGCTGGAGCTGCCCCTGTGCCTCCCACCTGCCCTGCTCCTGGTCAGGGCAGTGGGATGGGGCCTGGTGTGAGGCTCTACCCTGTTGCCCCTGGAAGCCCAAGTGTCCCACTGTGTCCTGGCACCCTGGCACCTGAAACCATGACAGCTAGCACAGTCCAACACTGCTCCAGCACTACTGCATTAAGAGTTTAGCTTGAACCTATGTCCTCTTACTGCTGCCTACTACAGACATGCCTAATACAGACATGGTC
Source organism: Megaceryle torquata (assembly GCA_024611175.1). NCBI lineage: Eukaryota > Metazoa > Chordata > Aves > Coraciiformes > Cerylidae > Megaceryle > Megaceryle torquata. The sequence continues at coordinate 4,723 of JANIJG010013012.1, read as the reverse complement.
TCAAGTCCAGTTGCACTCTGCTGATAGTTCATAGTGATAGTCATAGTGACAGTAATTTGAACTATTCTGCTGCATTAACTTGATTTTTAGTTGTTGATTTTCAGTTTATGTTCAACTGGGGAAGAGGAGAGGTCAGGAAATAAAAATTAAATTAAGTCTTTTATAACCACAACCATAAAAAGGTTCAAAAGGAGAGTTTATGGCCTTTGGTCAGGAATAAAAGGAGAGGTTATGGCCTTTGGAAGAAGGGGCAGCCTCTCAGGAGGAGGACAAAGATGTAGTGAGGCTATGCATGGAGAAAATTAGGAGACCCAAAGCCCAACTAGAACTCAACCTACCTACTGCTGTTAAAGACAATAGAAAAATGTTTCTAAAAATACATTAACAACAAAACGAGGACTAGGAACAATCTCCATCCTTTATTGGATGCAAGGGGAAAGAGTGACAAGGGATGAGGAAAAGGCTGAGGTGCTTAATGCCTTCTTTGCCTTAGTCTTTAGCAGCAAAACTAGATGTTCCCTAGACAACCAGTCCCCTGAGCTGGAAGATGAGGGGCGGGGGGTGAGGAGCAGAATGAGACCTGAACAATCCAAGAGGAAATAGTCAGTGACCTGCTACATCACTTAAACACAAGTCTATAGGGCCAGATGGGTTACACTCAAGAGTGCTGACGGAGCTTGCACAAGCGCTCACCAAACTTCTCTCCATCATTTACCAGCAGTCCTGGCTAACTGGGGAGGTCCCAGTGGTCTGGAGGGTAACAAATGTGATGCCCATCTACAACAAAAGCCAGAAGGAGGATCTGGGGAAATACAGTCCTGTCAGGCCCAGTCAGCATGGGTTTATGAAAGGCAGATCCTGCTTGATGAACCTGATCTCTTTCAATGATAAGATGACTTGCCTGGTGGATGAGGGAAAGGCTGTGGATGTTCTCTACCTGGACTTCCATAAAGTCTTTGACACCATTTCCCGCAGCATTCTCATGAGAAACTGGCTGCCCTGGGCCTGGATGGGCATACACTCTCCTGGGTAAAACACTGGCTGGACATCTGGGCCCAAAGAGTGGTGGTGAATGGAGTTAAATCTAGTTGGAGGCTGGTCACAAGTGGCATTCTTCAGGGCTCAGTATCAGGACCACTCCTGTTTAACATTTTTTTTAATGATCTTGATGAGGAAATGGAGGACAGCCCTATCGCCTATACTAAGCTTGGGGAAATGTTTTAGTTT
>JANIJG010013010.1:75260-90758 GCA_024611175.1 Megaceryle torquata | reverse complement strand
CCCCCTTCCCTTCGCCGCGGTTGCGGAGCGCGGCAGGTCCGGCCCGGCTGCGGCTCGCCCGGCTCCCCGGGCCGTGGCCGGGGCCGGGGCTGGGGCGGGGGGGAGGGGGGGGCGGGGAGCGGTCTGGCGGGCTACCCCCGCCGCATGCCGCAGGGCCCCCCTGAGCTGCCAGCGCCCCGCGGCACCAGGCACCAGCGGGAGACGGGATCGGCACCGCCGCCAACTTCGCGCTGCCCGCGGGTAAGTGCGGAGCGGCGCGGAACGAGCGCGGAGCATTCCCGGGACCCCTAGTCCACCCCAAACCTTCCCTGGGGTGCTGAGGTGCTCCCCCTTCTTCCTGCCCCCCGCCCGCTGCTTCCCCCCCTCCCCGTTCCGGCAAATTTTGTGCCTTCCCTATTTTTTTTTTTTTTTTTTTTTTTTTTTTTTTTTTTTTTTTTTTGTGGTTGTTGTTGTTTCTTTTAGGGGGGGCTGCGACAGCGGAGGCTGCAGCAGGAAGCCCCCTTCTCCCCCGCGAGCCCCAGCCTGTGTCCCCTTCCCCGCTGCAGCTTCTCAGCTCTCCCACTCATTGCATTATTCATATTTGTGGGGCTGCAGAGCGCTGCCCCTCGCCTCCCCTCTGCATCCCACCGCGCGGGGGGGAAGGGGGAGACGGCCACCCCCTAACCCAGTCCCCAAGCCTGTCACCTCTGCCCCTAAAGGTGTCCATCGCCCCGGAGTGGGCTGCGGGAAGGGAGCTGGGGGAGCTTGTTCGGCTGGAAGGCGTTGGGAAGAGGTTTGGGGCTGGATGCACCGGGCGGACTCTGGTGATGGGTGCTCTCGGCTCGCCTCGCCGCAGCGGGCAGGGTCCGCAGAGCCCGCCGCAGGGCAGGGCAGGGGGACAGCGAACCGGAGTTTTACCCAGTTCAGGGAAAAAGGGGCAACCCTTTCGAGCTTGGAGGGTTCTTGGGGGGTAAGATCCTTCCCCAGAACTGTGGGGCTATCCCCTGTACGGGGCAGGGAGCCCAGCTCTGTGTGCGGACGCACGCTTCCAGGTTTGTTTTCCTATCCGGAGTGTTCTCCGGCTCCCTGGTGCTTTTTGGAAGAGTGGAGCTGTGAAGCTTTGGGAGCCGTTTGGGAAGTTGACAGCTGTGGGGGAAAAAGGAGGAGAAGTCTCCCACAGCCTTCCTGCGTGAAGCCCCATTTCCCTCCTCCTCGTCCTCCTTTAGGTGTAATGAGTTTGTCGTGCTCTGTCAGCCAGGTTATTTTTTTCTGTGGGCTGCTTCAGGTTTGGGTTGGGGGAAATGCCTGCTGCTTTCAGCGGCGGCTGCAACAGGGAAGCTGCGGAGTGAATCATTGACGCTGTCGGGTGACTTGTGGCTTGGGGTTTGATGGGGAGATGCTGTGAAGCAGGGCTGGGGTGGCCAGAGGGGCTCACTGGCACTGGTTGCTTGCCGAGGCAGAGCCTGGGAGGGAAGGAACTGAGCCGATCTGTTGAATGCAGCGAGAAGCTCAGGAAAATGCCAAGAGAGGTGCTAAAAGAACAAGCTCATTTCCTTCCCTCCTTTTGCTCCCTGTAAGCTGGGTTTTATCTGCAGGCAGGGGGGACATGCTGGGCATGGCTCCAGTTGGGGGGAGAGCTGAGGCGAAACCCTCCTCCCTGTAACCAACCGCCTTCCGTGCCGAGAGCCATGGTCCGATGGGATGTGCAGAAATCCTGGCTGCACGATCAGGATGCAGAGCCAAGGACCACAGTGAGGGTGGTCCGTCTTTGTGAGGGTGCTGGGACCCTGTGGGCAGCAACGGGCTCCCGTTGTCCCAGTCTGGGGGGCACAGGGAAGCCCATTTTGGGGAGGGTAGCAGGCGTTGGGCTTGCGGTGCTGAGCTGCATCCTGGGGTGTCAGGGCAGCAGAGAGGGAGCTGCAAGGGAATTTTGCAGCTGGAATCGAAGCTTGGGTGCGACCACGGCCTTGTCCCGCATCCTGAGGAGCCAGTATCACCTCGCAGGGGAGCCTGCCGGCTCCCCCCAAAAGAGTGTCATGTGCTTCAACTTTGGCATCAGGCAGGAGGAGGATGGATTTGTCAGCTCAGCCACCCCCTTCCACCTCTTCCCAGAAAGGTGATGGCTTGAAGATATGGCAGGTCCTAATTATAATATATGTGAGCACACTCCCACTGCCCTCCCCAGCTTTGTGCCGGCTGTGGGCACTGACTCTTCCTCTCTTGACTTCGTGTCTAGTGGAGGGGTTTCCTTTGCGGGGTGGTCCGGTTCCTTGTGGATGAGCCTGCACACAGCCTGGCACAGGACAGGGTCTCTGCCCCCATCACAGCTTTCCCAGGCTGGGTACCGGCCGGTGCTTGGGCTGATGGATCCGGGTCTCAGGTTGTAGGTGTGATGTGGAACAGATTCAGTAGACAGTGCTGTGGGCACCACTGGGGACTGGCAGTCAGGCTGCACTCTTGCTCTGAGCCAGTGCTGTCCCAGTTTGCAGAAGGTGATCAAAAATTAATTGCAGGATTTTGCTGCACATGGCAGGAGTGGGGATGAGCATCGGCTCATTCCCTCCTGCCGGCCTCTCCCGGCTGGAGCTCTGCATGCTGCCGGCAGAATCCCTGCACTGCCTCCCGCAAGGTGAGCTGCTGCGATCTCTGCTTACTCCGTGGCTGGATCCCGCTCATCTTCCCCTTGCCACACCCTCCCATTCTTCAGAGTGAGGGATTAGCCCTGACCTGCTCAGCGGGGGCAAGGGAGGGGGAAGGAGAGAGCTCACCTGCATTTAAGGATATATATAGAGCTTGATAGATATTCCTCGGGTCTGATCTGCACCCATTTTCTTTGGACTTCAGCATGTTTCAGGGGATGCTCCAGGGTAGCGAGGAGGGTGGCGATACCTGGCTTTGCCCCCTATGGGGCTCTAAGACGGGCACTGGCAGGACCTGGTTGCAGAAAGATTGAGCTGGCATCCTGGTGATGGGCTTGGGCTTACACAAGTGTGGCAATATTGGCTCAAGCATCGATTGAGGGATTGCTGAGATGGGGGCTGCATCTTGGAGCATGTCAGGTGGGTTTTAGTGGTGAAGTCTGGGGGCTCTGCTCACTGCTGCCTCCTGAGTCGTGGCCTTGGTTTTCCTCCAAGTGAAAGCTGGGGTACTTGACCTGAATACTTAAGCTTTTTGCCTGTAGAGAGAGAACTTAACCTGGCATCCCTTCCCTGTGTCTAAATTCTGCTGTACTTCACGGAGCTTTTGCAATTAAAAAAACAAACAAAAAAACCCCAACCAAACAAAATAAACCCAACAAAACCCCACACAAAAACAATAATAATGAAACAAGCAAGCAAAAAAACCTCAACCAAATAAACAGCCAAAGAAAAAAAAAAAAACAGGAGCCAAAGCGAAGTTTCCTGTAATCGCTCACAAGCAGGGAAGAGCGAGCAGGCCCTAATTGGGATATTGTGCTGCGTGCCGGCTGGCCCCGCTTGCTGAAGGAATAGCAGGTGGGGAAAGAAATGGCCTTGATTTTCAAAAAGATGCCATCGAGCTTGCGGCAGAAGATGGCACAGCCCTCCTGGTGCTGGGGCTGAGCTGGGAATGTCTCCTTGGTGGTGGTGGGCTGATGGGTGTTCAGCTCCTTGGCAGCTGGTGATGGGATGATTGCTGGGCACAGGCTCTTGGCCACTTATTCCTGCATCCCCCGGACCATGTTACTGTCTCAGCTTTTGCCTGGTTTAACAAGCACCAATGCAACTGGATGGGCTTGGCACAAAGCCAGGGAGTGCCCTGGCTCTGAACTGGGAGCCAACAGGTAACGTACAGCTGAAGGAGCCTGGTTCTGCTGCAGGAAGAGCTTTATGTTCTATGAGTGCAGCGTCTGCTTGGAGAGGGATGGGATGCTGGGGCCACCCTGTGATAAGCCCCAGCAGTGATCCGAAGAACTCGCCTCTCATCTTTGCCCGCTGCCAGCAGTGGTAAAGTTGCGGTCATTAGTGCTTAGCCAGAGCTTGGGTTGACGGCACACGAGACTTGCATTCATCTGCCTGCAACAGCATGGGCTCCATGGGTTGGCAGTAGAATGACTTGGTTTTGACTGGGAGTGCCGCAGGGAGAGGAGTGAGGGTGAAAAATGGGCCATTTCCTTCCTTACTTATTTCCCCCTCCCGAAGGAGCTTTTTCATTGCTGCAAAATCACCGTATCAAGGGACAGGTCTGGGGGGCTCCAGCAAATTGCCCTCCTGTGCTGTGCAGCCATGATGGGCCAGGTATCCTCTGGCCCCATGTCTAGGGCTCTTGGGATCTTTCAGTGCAATTTGGAGGTCCCTCTGGGCTGTCTGTTCCTGAGTCTGTGGCAGCACCAGGCTTGGGAAGGGAAATTTTGCAAGCAAGCCCCATGTGATTCATGCAGGGAGGGCTCCAGCTGCCTCTGCTGGAGATGCACCAGCCCTCGGGACTGACCACAAGCTCTTGTCTTTGCTCCAAAGCCCTGGGGTGCAACCCCCATGGCAGGACAGGCTGCTTGGCTCTGGGACTGTGTGTCCGGTGGCAATGCAGCTAGGGATGCATCTCTGTGCCTGTGAGCACCTCTGTGCTCTATGGGATGTGATGAGTTGATTGTGTCTCACTGCAGCCCCGTGGGTGTTGGTGCAGCCCTGGACAGTGTGGTTCTTGCAGGGGTGCACTGAAGGAGCTGCAGAGGTGAAGCCCAGGGTGGCCAGTTCCTTCTCCAGGCACTGGAGATGGTTTTGCATTTTGTGTGGTAATTTTTAATCAGCTTTTGTTTTCTTCTGCCCAGCTAGATCCTGACCCTGCCCCTTCCAGGGTCCTTCGTGGATGGTGAGGATGGCAATGCCAGTGCTGGACGGTGGCTCGGTGGCACGACCACCACTAGAGGGGAGCAGGATGCCACCGTGCAGGACCAGACCAGTGTCCTGGGGTACTGGGAACTCACAGGGTAGAGGCACAGCCCATGGTCTCCTCCTCTCTCCCTGTCCTGGGACAGCAGCAGCCCCAGCACCTACTTCTGCAGCTCCCGACCCTCATTAGATCAGTGTGTTCAGGCCGGGCAATGACCCATGCCCAGGAGATCCACTCGATTTGATCAGTCGTTGTGTTGCTTTACAGATGGTGGATCCAGACATTTCATGGCCGGGATGAGGATGATGAAAAGGCTCGTTCCTCACTGAGGGAGTGTTTGTGGGAAGGGGGAGGAAGCAGCATTGCTCCTTCCTTTGGTGCTGTGATAAATGCCACACTGGGCATTTATCCCACCCCAGTTATTACCACCCTCTTCTCCCCCCACGTCAGTGATGCCCCCGCAGAGCTGTGCTGATGGGGCAGGAAGGTGACTCAATGCCTGCAGCATGTGAGTCAGGCTGTCCCCTGCTCCAGAAGCACCTTCATTAAGGTGGTAGCTCCCTCCAGATGTGCATCTCCCTCCAGACCAGCCTCGTGGTGGAAGGGTTGCTTTGCGGAGGTGCAGAAGCTGGGCTCCCTGGGGATGCAGAGGCTGGTCCCACACCTTGGAGGAGTTTCCCTCCTCCTTGCCCTTGTGCTTTAAGGTCTGGGCTCCTGCCTGCTCACCCGGCCTCTTGTGCTGCTCTCCCCTCCTGAGTACATCGCTGGCACTGGTGGGACCGCAGTTTGGGCCATGCGGGAAGCAGCGGCTTGTGTGTGGCTGTCTGAGGCAGGTGGAGGGTGGCAGGGAAGGGGATGCTTGTCCTTGCCCCTTCCCGGTGAGTGGCAGCACAGGTTCATCAGGTAATTCAGGTTGCATCTCCCCAGTGATTCAGTGAGGGATTCAAACCAGCTCCCCGCTTCCCTCCCTGTTATTTGTGATTTCTTCTTGCCTGGCATGATATTTTTACCTTCAGTTCATTTAGATTATACGATCAAAGGAGTCACAAAGGGGAGAGAACAAAGAGGAAAAAGCTTAAATGAAGAAAGGGAGAGGCTGTGAGCTCTGGGGGTACTGCCAGCTGCACAGGAGCTGCTGTGGGCTCAGAGGTTTTTCCTGGGAACAGGTCTACGTGGTGACCCATCGCGCCTTCTCCAACGGGCAGAAATGTCACAGCTCCAGTGGTGAGGGTGTGAGAAATGACCTGATTTCAGCTGGCGTGAGGCTGTGTGGGGGCGATGCTGTGCTGAGCATCTGGGTATCCCCATCATCTGCCTCCTTGCCCTGGGCAGAACCTGACCCCCTTCCAGGCTGCAGCAGGAGCCACTTTTCCTGCCCTGTTGCTCATGCACAGGGTGGTTCTTGTAAAGAAGACGGGACTGTGATGAGAGTCGATCCCTGTCCTCGATCCCATCTGAATGGGGCCACACTGGCAGGGGCTATCCCAGCAGCAGGTCAGGATGAGGCAGGCGGGTGATGTGCTGCAGCACTCCGAGATCCTGCCTTTTGAAGCAAAGAGCTTGGCACTGGGTAATTCTGGTTGCTTAAAAGCCACAGCTGTCAGAAATGCTTTGGAGATGGGCCTTCAAGTGGCTCCGACGGGCAGGGATGTGCATAATTTATGGAGCTGAGTTGAGGCAAGGGCCAACCTGGCTGGGGTGGCTGCGGAGCTGGGAATCTCCTTTACGGTGTAAAAGGGCTCAGCATGGCTGGCACCGGCGAGCAGCACCTTAGGCTCAGGATCTGGCCTGGCAGGTGCAGACTTGGATGCCAGGCTCTGCACTTGAGCTAAGGTCAATTTAAGCTGTTTCTTCTGTCTTATTGTTGCAGCCTGGCCTGCTTGGGGAATGCATTTGCCTGCTTGGCTCTCCTCTGCTTTTTGATGCCTTGCATTAATTATTGCAGCATCCATCAATGGCTGTTCGGAGACAGCAGGGATGGGCTGCAGGGGAGAACCTTCTCCCAGAGGGGAAACTGAGGCAGTGGGCTGTGGGGTGTGGGGAGGGAGACAAACGGCTGTCCTGCAGTGAACTTGAAGCCAAGACTGGCAGCACCCTGTGCCCACCCAAGAGGGTCTGTGGTGAAAGAAAAGGGATGAGTTGAAGGCACAGGGGGTTGCAGGAAGATGTTGAGAGATAAGAACCCCCTGGCCTCCCCCTGAGTTGCAAGCAGGAGGCTCCCCTGAGGTTGTGGGGCTCGGATGGGCTGAACTCTCTCTGTCGGCTCCAGTGCTGGCTCTGGAGGAGCTCACATGTCTGAGCTATGGTGTGGGAACTGGTGTGCTGGGGTAGTGGGGCAGAGTGGCAGCTAGCAAGAGCAGGTGGTTTTTTTCCACCTGGTGAGAGGACCAAATTTGCCCCAGGCTGGCTGTCTGATGGTTAATTGGCACTTAAGTGTGCCTCCTCCCTGTGCCATGCTGCAGGACAGGGCTGCTCTTCAATTGATGCCTCTCAAGAGAGAGCAGCTGGCAATGCCGAAACGCTCCTCACAGGCCGTGCTTGGTGCCTGGGCTACCGATGCCCTTGGAGTTGGGATGTGGGTCAGGAAGGAGCGTGTGTCTGTGGGCACAGCCTGCGGGCATCACCCAGGCACTGCTCCCAGCACTTTCATCACTAATTTTGCTCTCCGTTTCCTGAGGGACCATTCACTCCCTCCTTCCTCCCTGATGAGCACCCAGCTCCAGATCCAAGGGCTTTTGCTGGTGCTCCCAGCACACAGCTGATCATCCGTCCTTGTTGCTTTTAATTTGAGCGGACCCTTGGGTTGCTTGCCTGGGGCAGCCAGAAAGCCAAACTCCAGCCAGGGCTCAGGCAAGTCCTCGGCACTGTCAATATTTGCTACTGGAAGCTGTCGATAATGGATGTTTGCAAGGAAGCAGCTGCTGGGCCAGAAATCAGTGGCCTGAAGGAAGAGCAGGAGGAGCAGCAATGCTTAGGGTAGCAATTCAGATCCATGGTACTGGGTTTCAGCAGTGCCCGGCCATGTCAGCTCTCACTTAAGTCGCAGAACAGCTCCCAGCCTGCTCAGTTTGCAGGATAGTGCTTGAGACGTGAAGACTTGTGGCAGGCAATTGAAAAACCTATTGGGAAACAGCCCTGGGATCCTTTGGCATCAACTTGCTTGAGCACAGCAGTGCAGGGGATGGGGGAATGCTTGTGTCCCTGACCCCCACTGAGGACACATGGCTAACAGACCTGGGAGGAGGCCTGGGAAGATCCTCAGGCTGCTTTGGTGGGGACAGGAGCTTGCATCTGGCAGGGCCATGGGGACATCGATGCATCGATGGGGACAAGGAACAGGCAGGTGTGTGCTGCAGGGTATGCTCAGGAGAGGAGGGGACTCATCACTTGACAACAGGGCTATTTAAAGAGCAGATTTCTCTCCAGATCAGCTCAGAGACTAAATCCAGCTCAGTTTTAAGGCGGCTGCTTGGCTCCTGTGCCTGGCTGTGCCCTGGGGCAGGAATGATGCTCCAGGGCAGGCAAGGACCAGGGCTGTGCGTGCATGTGGGGTTTGCTGCCCTCTGAGCACTGTCTTGGGGCCTGTCCCACCTTGGTAGCTTCGTGAAGAAGGGATGGGGTCCCAGGACCTCCCTCCTCCCCCAAGCTGGCAACCAACCTGGTCCTGCTCTTTGGAGCAGAGTGACCTGGGGGCCCCCGCACTGGCCCCTCTGCCTGGATGTGATTTGAGCTGAGCCAAAGCTGCTGCCGTGAATCAAAAATCAAGTGAATCCCAAATCTATTTTTAGCAACAACCCCCAGCGCTAATTTCAGCTGGGCTCCTTGATCAAAGCTCAGAATAGCTGATGTCCTCTTCATACTCCTGCTTAATTTTCTCTCTCTCTTCCTCCCTCCTGTCCCCCTCCCCCACTCTCAAGGGTTCCAGAGAAAGGACCCGAAGCTTCACTTGGGCTCGCATCTCCACCGCCACCTCTTCTTCCCGGTATAGCCATGCAGAACCTGGTGCCCTCCTGCAACCCAGCTGCTCACTGCTTCCCAGGGGCCGGCGTCGCTGGTGGGAGCCGCTGACGGTGCTGCAAGCAGGAGCTCACCGGGAGCCATGTCACCCACCTGCGCCAGCCTCTCTCCCTGACTGCCGCCGAATTTCGGGCTTGCCAGCTCTGCCCCAGCACGGCTTTGGCGATGAGCGGGGGTTACTTTTGCGTGGAGCGTCTCTCCTTCTGCCTCCTCCTGAGCGCTTGGAGCTGGGGGTGGGTGCCTGGGGGTGCTGCCAAGCCCAAAGGCCAGGGCTACCCGCACATGAACTCCATCCGCATTGATGGGGACATCACTCTCGGGGGGCTCTTCCCTGTGCACGGCCGGGGTGCAGAGGGCAAAGCCTGTGGGGAGCTGAAGAAGGAGAAGGGCATCCATCGCCTGGAGGCCATGCTCTTCGCCCTGGACCGCATCAACAACGACCCTGACCTCCTGCCCAACATCACCCTGGGTGCCCGCATTCTGGACACGTGCTCGCGGGACACACATGCCCTGGAGCAGTCACTGACCTTTGTGCAAGCCCTCATCGAGAAGGACAGCACTGAGGTGCGCTGCATCAATGGTGGCCCTCCCATCATCACCAAGCCGGAGCGAGTGGTTGGCGTCATTGGTGCCTCAGGCAGCTCTGTCTCCATCATGGTGGCCAACATCCTGCGGCTCTTCAAGGTAGGGCTTGGCAAGGGTAAAAATAACCATTTAGCACAACCGCCACGGGTGTTTTTTTGCAGTGTTTCTCCACATGTGCTTCTGCCTCCATACCTGGAGCAACTGGTGCATTTAAAACTCTTTTCCTGCCTCCCCCAGGTCCCTGGGGATGCCTTCCTCCATTCCCCCTCCAGCGATGACATTTTATCAGGAGGATTTTTATCACTTCTCCCCTGACTTCATGGCAAGGGGGGATGCTGATGCTCCAAGCTTCAGCAAGGCTGTGGGAGGTTGCCTTGCAGGAGATGGGTTAGGGATGGGTGCAGGGTGCGATAATTTGTGTTGGGAGTGACCATGGGGAGCTCAGCCCACTGGGGCCATCTCTGGGGTCAGAGGGGGTAGCTCAGGGCTTGGTTGTGGTGGTTCTTGAAGACCTCTAAGGCTGGTCCCTGGGAGCTCCTTGAGGGTTTCTGGGGTGCATCCCTTGCTCTGGCTGTTACTTGAGGGGAGCTTGTCTGGTCTGTGGGAGCAGTGTCACCTGGTGGGGTCAGCGCAGGAGGACCCTGGGTGTAAAATACTCTTTGATACGTAAGACACACCAGTCACCTACAGACTAATGCTCTCTACTTGCCTGCCTGCAAGCAGCTGGTAGTCGGGAGCATTTCAATGTACCCCACACACTCTGAGACTGGTTATGGGGGATGGCTCAGTAAGTGGGTGTGCGTTATACCCCCAAAATGTGAGGTCACACTGTAGCTAAATGGCTGGGGAGCTGCAAGGCTGCTCTCTGTGCCAGCTGCAGGAAAGCTGACGAGTTTATAATGACTTTCCCCCTTGCTGTGCATTTATTTATCTGCAGCAAGGTCCTTGGGCTAGAGAACTTGTTTGCACAAGAGCCCTCTCTGGAGCAAACGGCAGGGAGAAATGTAAAGCAGGGTCCCAGCTCTGCTTCCCCTCCCAGCACCCCAAAACCCTTTGGTTCTGCAGGGATGGTGCCGTTCTCCTTTTTCTCCCCCCGCTTCCTCTGCTGGCCCAACATGCTGAGAGTACTGGGGGCCCTCCTGGGAGTGCTGGAAGCTGTTAGTGAAGACGGAAAAACCAGATCGCTGATGGAGTTTGATTTTTCTGGGTCCCTATTTTTAAAACGTGTTAATGTTCCAGGCGATGAGTGAGAGGGCTATTCAATAATTAAAATAATATAAATTAGAGGGAGCATGAGGAACTTAAAAGCTATTTGCAGAGACAAAAAAGATTGAATGCTTGTCTTGGCGAGGAGGAGGGAGGCAGGCAGCGGGAAAGGAGGCAGGAGCATGACAGTTGGAGGAGTGGGGGGGCGTACCTACAGCCTTTCTAGGGTTTTTTCTTTTTTTTCCATGCGCTTCTCCTCCAGTTTTGATTCTTTGGCAAAGCAGCCCATGCAGGAAGGATGTCACTGAGCCCAGAGGAACCTATGGCCCAGCCTTGCACTGGGCACTGGTGCTGCTGGTGGCCTGATGAGGGCATGTCTGAAACCCTGGGTGTCCCCAGCAGTTCTAAAAGCCAGAGCTGACCTCAGCCCAACGTGACAGTGAGGACATGGAAATCAGTGGGTGAGCAGGTAGAGGATGGAGACCTTGAAATCCCTGGGAAGGGACAATGGAGGATGAGCTCAACCCTTCCTAGACAGCCACGAATCTGGGGGGGAGGGGGGTGTCTACAGGTGGGTGCAGAGCGAGTGCTCTCCCCAGGAGATGATGAGGCTTGCCCTGCCTCATCAGACACAGCTGGGGGCTCAAGGAGGCTCTTCCCCACTGCCCCCATCCCTGCTCCGAACCCTGCTACATCCTGAGAGCTGCTGCTGCTCTTTGTTATTTAAATAGCGGGTTTATGGCAATGACATGCTTAAAATGAATATAAGGCACCTTCCATTTCATGCTGCTGCTGACCTTTAAGCGTGGGTGACTCTACTTGGAGGTTCAGGAAAGCATTTGCCTTCCTGAGACCCGCTGCGAAGCGTTTGCCTTTGCCCATTCCCTCGGGAATGACACTTGCCAGAGCTCTGGCTCCCACCACGGCATCATGGCGTGAGGTGAGGACTACTTACATCTTTTCATCCAGTAAGGGCATGCTGGTGTAAAGTGCTGGGAGCTGAAATAGGGAGATCTGCTCTAGATGCTGGGGGAAGCACTGGGTATGCCAGCCCCAGATATGGGGATCTTTGCCTCCTCCCCATGGGCAGCTGGTGCGTGGGGAAGCACAAGGGCATTTCAAGTGCCCTCAAAGGACTTTGATTTTTAAATCCCCGAGGAGGTTCTCCAGGAGGGTTGTAGCACATCCAGTGAGTGGCACAGGCACAAAATCCATTAGAAAGTCCAACAAGACGAGGAACAAACAGCTTCCTCCTGCCCACCCCAACCCTGCGCCCATCCAATGGTAGGCAGGAGGCATCCCCTTCCTTTGTCAACCCACAATGGCTCCTCTCACCCTGTTCCATCAGGTCTGCATCCCACTGGACTGGTGCTGCAGAGCCCTTGCTGTGAAGGGGTCACAGCAACCTCCCTGCCCCACATTTATCCCTAAGAGCTCGGAGAAGCCCATTCTCCACTTCCGACCATCTGCATGGGCGTGTTCCTGCCCTGGGATGATGTCGTCCCCCTCTGTGGTCCCTCACCTCCTCCCACGCTCCCCTCTCACATGCCTCTCCCCACTCCCTTCCTGCACAGCCCTACCAGCCCTTCCTCAGTGGCCTGAGTCTTGCCCCTCCCAGCTGGGGGTTTTGTCGCTCCCACGATACATAAATAAATAATGTGTCCTTCATTAGATGCCACCACCTAATTAAAGCTGTACATCAGTGGAACAACTTGCAGATGCGGCACCCTCTGTCCAAGCTGGTTTCATCACTCCTCGTAGCTCTGCCTGCAGAAAACCTTCCTCCAAATCCCCACTCTCAGCTCCTTGTGATAGCATCTCTCTGGTGTCACTGCAAGAGCTTTCTGACATGCTCTGGCTCCTTACCACCCCTTTCCACTGGCTTTCCATCCCCAGGTCTACCCACTGGCTCCTGAACCACCACAGCAATGATGGTTTATAAGGAGCCCATTCCATCCCTTGCAAACATGATCCCTGAAAAGCTGCGTCAGGGTGTGGGGTGAACTTTTCAACCCCATCCAGAAAGAGCTGGGACACGATAAAGCTCAAATGCTCAGCTGGGGCGAGCAGCATCCTTGGAGAAAGGATGGACTTGACACATGCGGGACACTCCGAGGCGCTTGTTTTCTTCGTGGCAGTGAGCACAGCAACTCTTTTTAGCTCGGGGTTGTTGTACAGCATGAATAATTCACCTAATGGAGGATGATGCAGGCGCCAGGGGTGCTCAGCACCTGCAGGCACACAGGGTTTTGTTGCCTGGGGCCAGAGCGCTGCAGCCCCCAGATGTGCAAAGCTGGATCAGGCCCCCGGTGCTGAGCTCCCCAGGCTTGTGTCTGCTCTCTGCCGTGGGGGATGATGCCCTGAGGTTTTGGGGATGGTGATGTGAGAGGGATGCTGCATTTGTCACCAAGTGTCCCCCACTTAGTGAGTAAATAACCTTCATGAAAGCGGGAAGGTAGAAACTGGCCGGGGAATACTCTGATTAATCACACGCTCCTGCCACTTCACTGCCTTGTTTTTCACTGGGTTTATTAAAACAAATTGCAACTGCCTGGCTACCCTGAGCTGCCCCGGCTGCAGCAGCTCCACTCATGGTCCCTGGGCATGGCACAGCTCAGCAAGGAGGAGTGTGAGGCTGAAGGCAGGGGGAACGGCAGGTCCTGTGAGGACCTGAAGAACAGCAGCCCTGGCTCTCTGCACCCTGGGCTTTGCTCTTGGCTGAGATGGGAGCTGTTATTTTGGAAAAAGGGATGCAACCGCCCTGTCCAGCACTGGAGCTGCCTTCCTGGTGCAGGAAGCTGGCTCCATGGGCAATTAAGAAAAAGTTTTCTTTCTCATCGCTGGTTTTACATCTGCTGCCAGCTTGCCCGGCTGAGCCATCTCCTTTTTATGCAAACCCATGCCAGGGTTGGCTGGGAGATCCTCCTGCAGCTTCCGCCCTTTATTTCTTGGTGCTTTATTTCTTGACAAGAGACAGATTTATTGAAGGGGCCTAAGCAACCCGTCAGGTATCAGCCCCAGTGTTGGAGATGCTCAGTTTAACAGGTTGCGGCAAAGGAGTGGGCAGGTCAGGGAGCCTGTCACTCCCTGCCCCAAGCTGTGTCCCCTAGAGCGCAGCTATCCCCTCAGAGCTGCTGCCTTTTGGTGGCACCGGAGCTGGGAAGCGGAGGAATTCGTTATCATCTGCGCGTCATGTCAGTGCATTGTGATCCTGGAGAGATTTGCCTGCCCTGTGTGGTATGAGCTGTTCACTCTGTTTTCAGTTGGGGAAACTGAGACACAGAGACCCGGAAAGCAGCCCAGAGCCTGTGGAGCGTGGGATTGTTAACACTCTGTGGAGGGTTGGATCCTGTCTTGGTGCTGGGCCTGATCCTATGGCCCCGGAGAGGGGACAGCGGGCTGGGAGCTGGGGCTCGTTCTGTCTGAGCATACCCACTCAGCCTCCTCACCCCCTGAACCCCTGAGGTGCTTTATGCTCTCCCTAATTAAAAGCTGCTGTCCAAATGGCTTGATGATGGAAATTCTAATTAAATCAATTCCATCTTGTCAGTGAACCAGAGGTTTGCATAAGATATGCATGAAATTAATAATTATGGTTAGGGAATTAGCTGCTCCTGACTCTGTTTCTGGCATGGGGTTGGGGGATGGGGTGCCGGGAGCCCCTTCTGGTGGGGGTGTTCCTCACCGGTGTAAACAGCTCTGGCTGTGCAACAGCCCCTTTGTTTTTTGGCTTCTTCGCTCCTGGCTGTTCAGGCTGATGTTCAAACTAATGATTTAAGCCTTGGGACCACACTGAAATCACCGCATTTGCCTAATTCTCCCCAGTTTGGAGGGATTCCGTCCGCCGCCAGTAGAGAAAATGTAGCATCAGCTCGTAAGCCAGCATTAATGATATAGATATGAAATACAGGTGCTTTTGCAGTGCATTTGAGCTTGATCACACCAGTCCATTGACCCAGGGTGTAGGAGGGAACAGGATGATATCCCCAACCCTGGGTCCTGTCTACTCTCTTAATCTAAGGGATGTTTCCTCAGGTTGGGGGTGCTTCTGAATGACGCTGACTCTGGGTTTTGGTTCAAAAAAGGGAGGAAGCAGGGTTTATCCCCTGCCCTGGGGTTACTTCCCATTCTTGATGTGACAAGGGAGCTTTGGGGTGCAGGAGAGCTGATCCCACTGTTTTGCCCACCACCACTGCAGTATTTATCCCAGGCTGGAGATGAGCCAAGGAAGGTATCACCAGTGCCCAAATATGCAGCTGAGATACATTTCCAGGTCCCCCTCCCCATCTCAGCCTCCTTCTTTCTAAGAACCTTGAATTCCTTGCATGCATTTGGCTTTTATGGACCTAAAAGGACTTTTGTCTTTTATCTGAGAAAATAGCTGGTGCCAGGAGTTGGGCTATTGTAGAGCAGGAGATCAAAAAGGCAGAGGAGGGAAAAAAGCAGAAATCTATGAAATGGTCATTTGGGAACTGGTATTTTATTTTCACTTCTATCCAAAGCAGAGGAGTGAGAGAGAAAAGCTCTTTCCAGTTGATTATTAAAGTACAGCTTGCAGTTTGTAGCATGTAGATCGACAGGTATTTTCTAGGCTTCATTTTCAAGCAGGGATTTGAACAGGACGGGCAGTTCAGGGGTTAAATCCAGATGTGCCCTGGCTGTCTAAGCTCAGTCTGAGCTTGGGTGGGATATGTGGTGTCACTGGGAACAGCTGGGAAGTCTCTATCACCAGTGTCTTGCTGAGGAGTCGGGGATCTGTTTAAACTAAACCACTGTGCAGAGAAAAAAAAAAAAAAAAAAAAAAGGGGAAGAAACCCTTGGAAATGATCCTTTGGCCCCCCATACCCCAAAGAAGGTGAGGGG
>JANIJG010013010.1:59541-75250 GCA_024611175.1 Megaceryle torquata | reverse complement strand
GTTGTTGAGGAGGCAGGGATCTTTTGAAACTAAACCACGGTGCAGAGAAAAAAAAAAAAAAAAAAAAAGTGAAAGAATCCTTGGGAAATGATCCTTGGCCCCTCATACCCCGAAGGACATTGAGGGGCTAGAGCATGTCCAAGTAAGAGCAGCAGAGCTGGGGAAGGGTCTAGAGCACAAGTCTGGTGAGGAGTGGCTGAGGGACCTGGGGTCCTGAGGGAGCCTGGAGAAAAGGAGGCTTGGGGAAGACCTTCTTGCTCTCAGGACAAGAGAAAATGGCCTCAAGTTGTGTCAGGGGAGGTTTAGGTTGGACCTGAAGAACAGTTTATTCCCCACAAGGGTTGCCAAGGCCTGGTCCGGGCTACCCAGGGCGGTGGTGGAGTCCCTATCCCTGGAGGGGTTTCAAAGCCACGGAGATGTGGTGCTGAGGGACATGGTTTAGTGGTGCCCTGGCAGTGCTGGGTTAACGGTTGCACTTGATGGTCTTAAAGGTCTTTTCCAACTAAAACGATTCTGTGATTCTGTGAAAGGCAGGGTTGCATCCATGACCCCAAATCTCCTTTGACATGGGTACCGCTACTTTCCATGGCATCTTGCCATCATCACCTGGGCATTGGCTCCAGCCCAAGCCCCTGTGTCCACCCCTCAGCCAGGCAAGACAGGGAGGAGGCAGGGTGAGCAGTGCAGAGTAGCCGCCTCTCCCCGCACCCTGCCCAGGATGAATGATTGCCAGGCGAGCGCTTCGCCTGCTGAGCAGAATTTTAATCGAGTCTCACGTACCCGCTCCTGGTCACAGATACCCAACGAGCAGATCACAGCCCCTCAAAAAGGAGCACAAAGCAGATTGTCACAGAGAGTAATCCTATTTGTGCCTTGATAAAGATTTCTTCATTTCACTCTCCTGCTCCTTTTCCATCTCTCCCTTTTTTCATCTTCTATTTTGCAGGCAGGTAGAAGGTTGGCTGCTCCTTTCCAGAAGCCTTTTAGCATTCAGGTGGAGTCGTGGGTTTCTAACACCAGTATCGCATTTAAAAGAGAGAGCAAAAGAGAGAGAAGTGGAAGAGGGGAAAATAACAGAGAAACAAAGGAGAAACTGTGAGGTATAGCCTGGGAGCATGAGCTGAGGAGAATGGAGGGGTTTAGAGAACCGTGAAGGTCTGTGGGCTGGCTCCGGTACTAGTCTCCCCATCCTTGGGGTGCTGATGCCCAGATGGGCTCCCATTAAGGTGGCATGATCTTTGAACTAAGATCCCTGAAGAACCCAAACCTCTCCCCGTCCCCTTCAAGCCCACCCAAATGTCTCTTCTGCTCAGAATTGGCTAATTGCTTAATGGAGAGTCATGATGGGTGAGGCCAAAGGCAGCCTGAGCTGATTTAGGTATCCAGCATGACCTGAGCGCCTGTGGAACCTGGGAGATTGCTGGGATCCATTCAGCCCCTGTGGCCTAGAAGGGTTTATGATCCTGCAGGTGGTGATTGCTGAATTATTCCTAACTCTATTAGAGGGAGCAGAAGAGGGGGGAAAGTCCTCTAAAAGCTGGGGGTTGCTGCTCTGCACCCTGTTTCCCTCAGGGCAGTTTGGGATCAGCGATGTCCTGGCATGTTCCTCCTCCATTTGCTCTGTCCTGGCAGTAAAGTAGCATCTGTGGCAAGCTGAGAGGGCAGCGGGTGGCAGGACCCTTCCCTGGGCTGTGCCAGCTCTGGGTATGAGTGTCATACCATCTCTGCAGTGCTGCTGCCCTGTGGCTTCAGCCCCTGCAATTTAAATGACTGCTGAATTTAAAACCATGCCCGGGTTTTCGGCAGAGAACGTTTGGAATGTTCTGGGCTGCACCCAGGACAGGTCCCTACTTGGGTGTGGGATGAAGGGACAATGGATGGGGACAATGAAGTGTTTGATACATCCCCAGTCAGGAGCTTCACACCAGTGGGGAGAATTTGGGCTTGATAATTTAATAAGCCTTTTCCATCTTTAAGATAAATTAACATCTGTGGTGTGTTGTGGAGCTGTAAAGTGCTGTGTAAGTGTTAAGCGTGGCATGATCCTCTGGTGCTACATCATTCTAATGGACTGTGCGAGGTGAAGCAGCTCTGATTAATTTAAAGGGCTTATTTATAGCCTGAGTGGACAGGACCTGGCAGGCTAGGGTCGAATCTGTCCTTCCTGGGGCAGGAAGCCAAAGGAAGATCTTAGCGGTGCTATTCTGGGCCAGAATCAATGCTTTTGCTTTGGCCTCTCCTACTGTGAGCACATCCAATGCTTGGGAAACCCTCTGGGGTCCTGCTGGGTGTCCCTGAGCTTCACGTAGTCCTCAAGCCCTGATGGCTCCAGAGGCTAGGCCAGCCTGCTTGGCCAAGGGTTGGTACCTGCTTTCCCCAGACAGTGCTGGTCCCCTTTGCCCAGGCAGCACCCAGAATCACCCACAGCTCTTGTTCTGGCACCTGGGGAGCATAGAAGGGAGACCAAAGCAGGCAGGCAGGCATGGAATGTGCCAAAATGAAAGCTTGGGATGCTCTGAACCTCTCCCTGCAAATCCCAGGTCTGCCCAGCTCCTCAAGCAACTTCAAAAGGGTTTACTGGTGCCTGTTCTGCCCTGGGGCTGGTTTCTCTTCTTCCTCAGGAGATCCTGGAGTCCTTCTGCCCTGCTGGGTTCTGCCCAGCCAAGTGCTTCTGTGGTCAGAAGTGTAAAGCAGCAGCTCCTGTGCTTTCTGATGGTTCTATTTTTTCCGCCTTTCCAGACGTATAGGTATAGGTGGGTTTAGACCACTCTGGAGGGTGCAGAGGAGATGTGAGTCCTGGCATGGGTTGAGTTGGTTTTGTGTCTCCTGTACCTAATTATGGATGGAAATCACTAGATCAAAGCTTTTGGATTGCCACCAAGACCCAGTAGAGCTGATCACCCTCCACTTTGTGGTCATTCCTCCACGAGTTGCTCACCCTGGGTGATGTGGATCATCCCGTGTCTGACTAGTGGCACATGCTCCCACCTGACCCATAGTCTTTGATTTCCACTTCCCTCTCCTCCAGAACAGGGCTTTGGGAGCGTGGTCAAGGTGGGGGGATTGCAACAGGGTGGAGATCACCTCTTCCTCCTGACACTTTGTCTTTCTCCATCCCAGATCCCCCAGATCAGCTACGCTTCCACCGCACCAGACCTGAGTGACAACAGCCGCTATGACTTCTTCTCCCGTGTTGTCCCATCTGACACCTACCAGGCCCAAGCCATGGTGGACATTGTCAAAGCGCTCAAGTGGAACTACGTCTCCACCTTGGCCTCCGAGGGCAGCTATGGTGAAAGTGGTGTGGAAGCATTTATCCAGAAGTCCAGGGAGGATGGTGAGTGGGTTTTCTCCCAGGATGGGATCTCGGAGAGAGTTTTAGAGCGTGTGGGACTGGAGGAGAAAAGGCAGCAGATGGGAATGGAAGGATACATCTGGTTGGGCTTCAGAGCCTGAGCTGGGATGTGGTTGCGGTGTCTGAGCAGGGGTGGATGATGCTGTTGGGGGGTGACCCCCCAGGCACTGCAGGTTTTGTGGCTGCCCTGCTGATTGCAACAACAGCGTGGTGGCCAGCAACGATTGGGACCAGCAACTGCAAGCTGCCTCTGCTTTCAGGGCAAGCTGCTTCATTGCTGCTGGCTCCTTTTGGCAAGCATCTTGAGATCCTGTTCCCTACTCAGAGACCTCAGATCCTCTGAGCTGGTCTAACCCCCTCCCTCCACGGCTGAGCTATGTTGCTGGGTGCATTCCAGAATAAAAGACTTTTACTAATACTCCCAGGTTTTAACAGAAAATAAATTTGTCACCAAGGCGTGTTTCACCCCATTTTTATGGATTTATCCCCAAAGGCAGGTGCTTTAACTTTTCTATAGCATGTGGACAGGCAGAAAGTCCGTGCTCAGCAAAACTCTTAGGAAGGATTTGTCTGAAGCCAGAAAGCGTTTTGCTGACGGGAGCACTGGGGTGCTTTGTGAGGATTAGCAGTCTCGGGAGCAGTGGAGGAGTTTGTGGGTACCCACGGGTGGCCGAGCATCACTCCCAGGACTAGCTGGCGTGGTGAAGACCCCTGGGTGTTGCTGTTCTGAGTGCCATTACCATAGACCTGAAGCTTCCCTGACACCCTGCAGAGGGACCAGCAAAGCACCAGGGTCCCTCCTGGCTCCATCATTGCTTTATCTCCACAGCATCACATGCACGGGGCGAGACAAGGTCTAAAGAGCATTTTCTGAGGCAGTTAAAACCCTGCAGCGCGCAGGCTGCTGCCTATTACGGGCTTAACTGTATCTGAATGGCACATTAAGTTCTGGCAAAATCCGTGGGACACCAGCCTATCTGGAGCTAGTCAAACTGTGTTATGGCCTTATAAATGGATAAAGGGAATAAAAACTTCTAGGTGACGAGCTCCTAATCAAAGCCCTATAAATAGGAACCACGTTAATTCTGTCTCGCACGCACGCCCTGGCACTGGGAACTGGCTGTGCTTTTAATAGGCAGAGAAACCCATCTGGGGATTCAACCTGGAATCTGCTCTTCAGGATTCTAACTTGAAAAGCAGAATATTTTCACAGTGCTGTGGTTTTGGAAGGAGGAGTGTGTGGAGATGCTTCAGAGCCAGCATGTGCAATGTTTGTTGAACAGTTGGGCTGGGTGCAGGGCATTGCTGCCTGTGTGCCCCATGATGGGGAGTGGTGTGGTGTGAGTGGTGCTGGGGTTACCGCTTGTCCTGGTTTGAGTCTAGAGCACAAGTCTGGTGTGGAGTGGCTGAGGGACCTGGGGTTCTTGAGCCTGGAGAAAAGGAGGCTCAGGGGAGACCTTCTGGCTTCTGACAACTCCCTGACAGGAGGTTGGAGCCAGGGGGGGTTGGTCTCTTCTTCCAAGGAACAAGCAACAGGACAAGAGGAACTGGCCTCAAGTTGCCCCAGGGGAGGTTTAGGTTGGAGCTGAGGAACAATTTCTTCCTCACGAGGGTTGCCAAGGCCTGGCCCAGGCTGCCTGGGGCAATGGTGGAGTCTCCAACCCTGGAGGGTTTTCAAAGGCATGGAGATCTGGTGCTGAGGGACATGGTTTAGTGGTGCCCTGGCAGTGCTTGGGTTAATGGTTGCACTTGATGGTCTTAAAGGTCTTTTCCAACTAAAACAATTCTATGATTCTATGATGCACGGGGACAGTTTGAACCCATGCTTCTGCTCCATGAAACACCAGTAAGGAGTGGCTGCTGTGACTGCTGGCCTAACTGCAGCACAAGCACTTTTTGGAGCTACCCGTGGTTACAATGAATTCCTATAACCAGATGGTTAATGATACGACAATGTAATTGCAGAGTAAAGGAGTGTATATGGAGTTGAAATGCACACGTATTAATCCAGGGCTGAGGTACTCCTGTAATTTGTGTATCCACATAACCCAACGATTATGTGCATTAGTGATAATTTAGTTATCAAAAAACATAATTCCACCATAATTGTGGCATCACAGCGGTGTAAGTGCAGCCCGTGCATTATCAGCAGTAACGCCGCTTCCCCGCTCATGCCTCAGGAACACATTTGTTTGTAAGAGCTGTCGTTTGTCAGCCCAAGCGCAGGGAAATGGCTCTCTCTTGGGAGCCTGGGTGGGCTCTGAGCTGCTCCCTAAAGCATCTTCTTTGTGAGGGAGCACCGGGGATCTGCTTCACTCCTCCACTTGAGGAGGGCAGCTCTACATCCATGGATAATCACAGGCTGGTTTGGGTTGGAAGGGACTCCAGAGATCATCTAGTCCGACCCCCTGCCATGGGCAGGGACACCTCCTACTAGAGCAGGTTGCTCAAAGCCCCGTCCAACCTGGTCCTGAACACATGCAGCAATGGAGCATCTACTTCTTCACTGGGCAACCTCTTCCAGTGTCTCACCACCCTCAGAGTAAAGGTCTTCTTCCTAATTTCTAATCTAAATCTCCTCTCTTCCAGTTTGAAGCCATAATGGTGAGGCTGGCCCAGGAACATGCTTTTTCTTTTTTCTTTTTTCTTTTTTTTTTTTGTGGTTTTTTTGTGGGGTTTTTTTGTTTGTTTGTTTGTTTTGTTTTTGTGGTGGGGTTTTTTTATTTGTTTGTTTTTGTTTTGTTTTGTTAAAAAAAAAACCAAACTAAAAATCCTCCAGCCTTGCTCCCTGTGGTGGCAACTGAGAGGCTGGAGAAAGAGCCAGGCTGTGCCTGCTTCACCCTTTTGTCTTCCCCCATAAAAATGGCTCTGCCGACACCTTTAGACCAGTGTAGAGCCACTGGGAATGGGTGAAGGATCCATCCCCTCTTTTATAGCCTGTTTGTATATGCCTGTCTCTCATTTGCAATTCTCCAGCAGTGTAAACGGTCCGGCAATTTATTTCTGCTTCAAGGTGCCTCCAGTCTGTCAAAGTGATGTAAAAGGGCTGTTGGAGACTGAGGATCTGGCCTTTGCTGAGTGCTTGCCAACAGTTTGTCAAGCAGTGGAGTTTACCCATGCTGGGGTATTTATGCCAGGGGAAGGAACCAGCCCCTGCCCTGCTGGCTCTGCCCAGGGAGTTTCTCACCAATGCCAGGCTCAGGGTGAACATCTCCCTGCTCTTCTCCTGGACAAGGCTCTCCTTCATTTTTCATGCCAAGCCTGAGTCTTCAGAGTCAGTTTTTATTTCCATCAGGCAATAATGCTCATTGCTGTAGTTAGCAGTTAGCATTCAAGCTGTTTGCTTTCTGATGCATTATCAACTTGACCTTCAGTTTCAATTTTTAGCAAAGCCTCACATTAAATCCTTCTCTGTCACGGTGGAAAGTGTTTCTGCTCAAGGCACAGACTGACCTCCTCACCCTGGGGACATGTGGTTCTTTCAGCTGGAGCTGGCCCTGGGCTGCTGAGACAGCCCTGGGCAGTCATTATATCTTATATATTGCAATTACTCTGGCAATTGTGCCATTGCCCCCTGGAGATTGCTGGTGGTGGCACCAACAGCTGGACAATCCTTATTCACTTGAGTGATGTTTTTTTTTTGGATGCTAGCTTTGCAGAGATGTTAAGTCTGCAAAGGATGAATTTACTTTGGGCATTTTGAAGGGTTTTAAATGCTCCCCCAAACCATCCTGCAAAAGCAGTGGGTGGGTTTCAGCTGTATTGACATTTGGCACCAAGCTGCAAAGCAGGGACAGCATTGGGGTGCCCCCAGCATCCCTATCTCCTCTTATACATCATCTCCCTGTGACCCTGCTCTGTGGCATCCTTTCAGTGGATGGGCAGACCCATCTGCAGCTCTTTGGTTCTGTGTGCGCTGGCGTCTCCACTGTTGCTGAGCTCTCGGAGATGAAGTATTAGATTTATGTTGTAATTTATCTGGTGAGCATGGTGTGTTATGCCACGCGTCGTAATATGCAGTGCTCACTTTTGTGAAGAGGGACATATTTCCAGCCCAACGCAAGGCTCCTTAGTCATGTGTCTGGATCAATTTGAAAGTGTCATTCCCCCTTCAATTGTTTTATCCTTCGCTGGGTTTTCTATATTTTTAGTTAAGAGGCTGATACATATTTGTGATGCATTCGTCCATCCCCATGTGACATCCATGTCTGTTCCTTCCTGGTTTTAGCCACGTTCATTACTTTTGGTGGATGCAGCAGGATCTTACCCCCTCCCCGCCAGAAAGTCACTCCCAAGTCTTAAGGCATAGGCAAGCAGCGAATACTGCTTCATAGTGGATTTGTACATGCGATCCTGGTGGTTGCTAAGCCTAGTTATTCACTGGCCTTATGAAATGCTGTTATCCTGGGTCCTGTGGATGCCATCCCCATGGGACAGCTGGGATGGCTGGGAAGATGATGTTGGTGGGCACCTGATCCTGGTACCTGCTTCTGGAGTTCCAACCCCACCCCCCCTGAAAATCATGCAGGAGGTCGAGTGACCGACCTTCATCCCCGAGACAGCGAGGGCAAGCAGTAGGGCAGGGCTGGCGACCCAGCTCCCTTTTCCCTGAGGATGCTGTTCATGTGCAGACAGTGCTCAATTATCGCAGCTCACCCAAAGGCTGTTATTTGCTGCTCGTGTCATGGCTCTCCAGCCAAACCCTCCCATTCAGCAGCTGGCACAGAGACAGGTGGTTTTTCATGGCACGATACCAAGAGCGCAAAAGGTCCCTGCTCTGCGGGAAGGCTGGATTTTGTGTGAATCTTTTCCTGCAGGTGTTTTCTAGTCGATAACACCAAGGGTGGTGGCATCTCTGTCCTCTCTGGGGCTCAAATGGACTGTCTCTGAGAGGTCCTTTTGCAGTGTGACTCGATATGGCACCCACAGGCCAAAATCATGGCTATACCCATCCCCTGAGTGTCTGTGGTGGTCTCTATCACCCCACACCCCTCCCCTAAAATTTTTGCCCAGCTCTTGGTGGATGCAGCACCTCTTAGAGCTGGATGGGGCAGCTGGAGGGACAGGTCTGGTCACTGAGGCTCTGCTGCCATTGCCACCTTGGGTCCTGAAATTCCCGTGGGCTTCTCAGAGGCAGAAACCACATTTCTCTGATTTTTTTGTTGCTCCGATTCATAATGTCTGATGAAATTAAAAAACACTGAAGAGCAGCATTTGAGCCTGTTACAGGGATGAGGCAGGCAGAAAGCGCCAGGATCTCTAGCGATGGGGATGAGAGATGGAGAGCCCAGGACACAAAGGGAGGGACCTGTCATCCCTGAGGTGGGACCAGGCTGCAAAAATGTGGGAATCAGGGAGCTTCCATCACTCCCTGCTTTGCATTCCCGGGAGGGAAGGGACGAGATGTCCACCTTGCAGTCAAGTGCAGGAGTTGAGATTTCTATCAGCTGAGATTTGGCTGCACCAGGGGACACGTTGGGGTTTGTGGGACTTGTGGGATACAACTTGTGGTTGTAGGGCATCTTGCTGGTACTGCTGTTATCCATTGGCTTCTGCTGTGGCATGGGCCCATGTGCCCATCACTCCGCTCTTCCCCAGCCCAGCTTGCGTGCAAGTACCCATGCGATGTGGGGACCCTTCCCCAGATGCAAAGCCATTTGTTGCTGTGGTGTTGAGGATGGATGGATGGATGGACGGACAGATGATGCAAGCACTCTCCTTGTGCAGGGTGTTCCATGCTCCATGGTTAGACCAAAGTATAATGTGATGGTGCAGGAGCTTTGCCTCCACGAGGGCACAGAGCCATGTCCCTAATGAATTCTCCTCTAATGAGGTGGTTCCTGGAGGCTTTGAAGTGATGTGAATAATGAATCCCGGGGCAGGGGAGCAGCCAATTAAGACTCTGGGCTTGGAAATCTCATTTAAATGGCTGGGGTCAGGAAGGGAAGACCAGGAGCATGCAGGGGAGCCGGGCAGGTGCTGCTGGCAGAAAGCCACTGCTGCTGGGCTGTGCAGAGCCTGATTCCCTCCTCAAGGTGCGCAGGGCTGCCTGGGAAGCACATTGCATTAGGGAGGACATGTACATCACTGTTCCCAGCATGGTTGAGCTGGGCCTCCCTTCTCGACATGACAGATTCATGCTTACCCAGTGCTCAGCAGCTGCTGGCTCTGCAGGGAGCCGCAGCAGAGCTTTCCCTGATTGATGGTGTACGGTAGCGACAGCAAAAGCTTATTATCTACCTGCAATCAAGAGGCCACTTCAGCATTGTGCTTCCCAGAGCGTCTGTGCTCCCACTGAGCCTGTAATGGTGGAGATTAAACCCTGACCTGTGTTTGACAACACATGTTAACCCCACCTTAATGAGGAGAGTCCCTGGTGAGTGGCCATCAGAGCCATGGAGATGCCAGGGATGCTAAGATCCCACTGGGATGGGGATGATGCTGGTGGGAGGGACACAGCCACGTGCTGGAAGTGATTTGGTTCCAGAGGGCTTGGCCCTGCCTGGGGAGGGGTGCAGATGATGTGCTCACAGGCAAGCTGTGCAAGGCTGGGGTGGGTGCATGGGGTTGTTGGGTGGCACTGGGTACAGACCCTCGTGGTTTGACCCCTGGGGCTGAGGTGGCACTTGTGAGGTGCAGACACGTCTGCACTGGCCTGGTGCTCCCAGCAGGATGGTGGGTTATTTACTGGAGGATGAGCCCCGCAGCAAATCCTTCTCTTTGCAGAGCTGTTCTCACTGCACATTTCAGTTCATATCATGGAATCATAGATTGGTTTGTGTTGGAATGGATCTTTCAAGCTCATCTAGTCCAACCCACCTGCAGGAAGCAGGGACATCTGCAACTAGAGCAAGTTGCTCAGAGCCCTGGCCAGCCTGGAATGGGTCCAGGGATGGAGCATTGACCACCTCTCCGAGAAACCCGGACCGGGGTTTCACCATCCTCTGCATCAAAAATCTCTTCCTTCTCTCCAATCTAAATCTTCCTTTTAGTTTAAACCCGTCACCCCAGGTCCTGTTTCAACAGGACCTGCTCAGAAGTCTGGCCCCATCTTTCTGACAGGCCCCTTGACGTCCTGAAAGGCCACAAGACGGTCTCCCCGGAGCCTTCTCTTCTTCAGGCTGAACAAGCCCAACTCTCCCAGCCTGGCCTCCCAGCAGAGGGTTTCCAGCCCTCCCAGCATTACTGGGGATCCTCTGGCCCCATTCAAACAGGTCCCTGTTTCTCCTGTGCTGAGGACTCCAGAGCTGGCCCCAGCACTGCAGGGGGGTCTCCCCAGAGCAGAGCAGAAGGGCAGGATCCCCTCCCTTGACCTGTTGGTCACACTTCTTTTGATCTGTGCCAAGACCTGCCTGGGTGGGATGAAGCAGCCACAGGTTATTAACCAGGGTGGGCTCATTATGGTAAGTTCTGTCAGGCGGCTGAGAAAGGGCCGTGAGTGCAGTGCTGGGCATGCTTGATCACCTCCCACAATTACATCCCCACTATTTCCTTCTCCCTGTCGGCCTCTGCTTCCCTGGATCCGTGCTGCTGAATATTTCATCCTTGGCTTTTCCCAGCAGCTTCCCTGAAAAGTTGTTGTCTCTGACACCACATGACCAGGCTGCCACCACTGCAGGGGCTTTGGACGGGAGCCAAAATCAGCTCTGGGTGCTTTCAGACCCTGGAACTGCAGGTCCAGGTGTGTGGTTGCTGCCCCAGCCCATGGGAGTTTTGGGAATGGGTCTGAGCTGGATTTTTTGAGGCTGTTTCTTGCTGCAACTGCCCTGCATCACATGCTGCTGTCCATCAGTGATGTCACAAACGGGATCTCATCTGAGCATCCTTCAATTGGACATCTGTCTCCAAGCTGTCTCTGGCAGCTGACTGTGGGATGATGCCCTAGTCCTGGAAGCTTTCCCCACAATTCCTGCTCCTCTTTGCTCTTTTCCCAAAGCTGGAGGAAGAAAGAGGGTCCATGTCCATTACCTGCCACCTTCTCCCAGAGTCAGACCCTGTCCCGAGTCGGGGAGCAATGCTGCACCATCCCACCAGAGAAGGGAGAGCAGCCTCCCCATTGCAGCCACCTCCTTGCTTTGATTCTTGCTTTAAAGGAGTGTTTGGACTAAATGGATTTTTGTGCAAAGGCAGTAGGAGTATTGCTTGGCAAAGCACTCGCCCTCTGTGGCACCCAGGGTCCATGAATAATGCAGGCGCTGAGAGCCGGAGCTGCTGGAGGTGAGCGGGCTTGCCCCGAAACATAGAGCTCTGACCACCCCAGCCACCTCCCCCAGACTTCCTTGACCTCTGTTTTTCATTATTAAGAAGATGTCATTAATTAAGAAGATTAAAATGTTAAGCAGCATTGTCAGCATCAGTGTGGAGGCTGGAGGAGTGTGCTGTGGGAGCATGGGGCTCCCGGACCCTCTGGTGGCTTTTACGCAGGCTAAGTTTGTGTTATTTTTAAGCTCGGAGAGCCCTGACGAGCTGTAATAAAAGGGTGGTTGGTGCAGGCAGGGGTTGCAGATATCTGTGTCCATCCTCAGGGCAGTTTTCTCCCAGCATCCAGACATTTTTTGGGTCCCTGTCCCTGCTTTTCTCTCCTGCTGGCCTGTCTGTGTCCCCTCCATGTGCTCCGTGCTTTCTGGACACACTGTTAATAAGGTACCCATTACGTCCTAATTGTACGTATCGCCTTTTTATTACTTTCCTTGTTAGTTTGATCTAACAGAGCTGCTGAATAACGTGGGCATTTCTGAAATGCCATAAATTTAGTCTCTTCTTATGCATGTATGGACTCATCTCCTCTGCCACTCCCTCTTCCCATGTGCACAAGGAGACAGTCCCTGCCGCAAGTTCACCCAAGGCCACTTGCTGCCCCTCGGGATGCTCAAAGCTGCTGCTTGGGGAACGAAACACTCATAGAGGACTCCAGTGCAAAGCATTTCTGCTGTCCCAGGTGTGTCTCAAAGCTGGGTTTGCTCTGGGAAGGGGCCAGTGCTGCAGCTGCAAAGTGCCCACCCAGAACCTCTGTGTCCTTGTGTTGCACACTTAGAGAACATGCGTGTTCAGGGGCATGTGTCATGGTGGGACGTGTGTCATGGTGTGTCCCTTCCTGTGCTCACATGAGCTCAGAGCACAGCACATGGGAGTTTCATGGTGTGGGTGCCCAGTGGCATGTGGGTGTGCACTTGTGCCAGCCCCAAGCTGTCACTTGTGTGTGCACGCACCTGCCCAACTCTGCGCCTGGACTTTTGGAAGGTTCTTGTGTTTGCAAACTGCTGCTTTTGTTGGATTTTCTCCTTTTATTGCCATGGAAACCGTAATTAAGCTGCACTAGCTCCTCAGTTGGAGACGCTATCTCTGGTGGCACAGCCGGTGCCAACCTGGCCTGACTGGGGGCTCTGTGGTTACTGGGGCCGAGTGTCCCTTGGGCAGGGACGTACCTGTGCTGCTGGCACTGCCTGCTGCTGCCCATCTCGCCTGGCTGATCTGTCTGTCCAGGAGTCTGTTTATCCAACTCCCTCCTCTCCATCCATCTGGTTCCCCATATGGGAAACAAACAGCAAATTGGCCTGATTTCTTACCATAGGAAAAAAAAAAATCAAACTAAAACCACCCAAAATACCCTGTCTCCGTGGCTGGGCCGTGTGGGGCCAGGGGCAGGAGATGTTCCCCAGCTAGCAGGTACTTACTGGGGGATGATATTGTCCCCATCCCTGCATCCTCAGCACCCATCAGATCCCTCCCCCTCTCTCTGTCCTTTGGCTAAAAGGGACCAAATTACCCCACTTTTCCTTCAGCCCTGCAGGAGGGAGTGAACCCTCCCATCCCAGAGGCCTCTTTGGTGCCCATCCCATCGTCCCCATGCTCTTCTTCAGGGCCTTAAGCTGGGAAATCTCTCCCTGCTACCGTGTACTAATTACTCCAACCTTTGCTTAAGTGGGGATCTTTTAATGGCAGGTGAGGTATCAGCTGTGTCATTTACTATGCAAATTGAGACCATCAATTAAATCCAGAAGGTCCCACAATATTTAATTTTCTCTCACATCTCTCTTTTTATCGTCATCTCCAAAAATGCTGGAGCAGGAGGGCTCTGGCTGGAGGCTGGGAGCCCAGCAGCCGTGTGTGGGGACTCTTCCGATTGCCAGTTTCCCCTTGTCTCTTTTAATTAGCTGCTTTTGCAGTCACCTTGTGGAAAGCTGGGCTGGGAGCTCGGTTGGTGCCACAGGGATGGGAGTAAAACCCTTTGCAGGGTCAGGCTGCTGTCTTGGGGGCAAAGGGCTCATGCGGGGGCTGCAGGCCATTGTCTCCTCTTCCTACAGGCTGTTTTTGCCTGGATTTGACCATTGCATGTACATAGCCCTGGGCTGGCAAGGGACTGGTGCTTGATGCTGTGCTCCCAGTATTGGCCAGAAAACCTTCTCTGAGCCACCAGGATGGGACAATGTGTCTGTTGGGGGAATAAGGCATGAGGTGGTTGTGGATTGAGATTACAGGCACTAAGAGGAGTGAGTAGAAGGCGGAGAGGAGCCATGGAGATGTTGGATGGGAGGGAAGGCAATGCAGAAAGGCTGAGTTGTGAGGGAGAGGGGTGTAGGCAGTGACCTGGGAGAGGATGGTATAAGGGGATGGTTCAGGTATATGTCCTGGGGGGGGGCTAGGTGGTGGGAAGTGGGCTCTAGAGGTGGTGCTGAGCCCCTCACTGTGGCTGGGGTGCAGATGAGCTGGGGATAACCCTGTTTGTCCACTGTGGGAGAGGGGCTGTCCCCAGGGGATGGGGACTCGTGGGGGTGTCTCAGTGCCAGGGTTCTCTCTGCTGCAGGGGGAGTGTGCGTGGCCCAGTCCGTCAAGATCCCACGGGAGCCTAAGCTGGGAGAGTTTGACAAGATCATCCGCCGCCTCCTGGAGACCTCCCATGCACGGGCCATCATCATCTTCGCTAACGAAGACGATATCAGGTGCAGAGGGACCGTTCTGGTTGAAATGGGAGGCTGGAAGGGGGACAATGCATCTCAGGGCAGACACACCAAGCCCAACATGTGCTCTACGTGTGCTGCTGGCCAGTGCATGGGATGCGGGATGCTAATGGCAGGAGCTGCGCGCTGCAACAGGAGCCAACCAGGCCTGCAACGTGGTGTAGATGTGTCTGCATAGTTGCCTTTGCAGCGTGGCACAGATACGACTGCAATGGGGAGAGGATGGACCTTGCAGCATGGCAGGGACATGTCTGTAGCAGGGACCCACCAGAGCTGACTTAGTGGCCACTGGGCATATTGCTGCCATTGTGCCATAGCAACGCAGAGCTCAGAAGAAGAAAAATATGCTTTCTGCTGGCTTTAGAAACCCCTCCTGTCATAATCTGGCTGCTTCACACTGCTCATGGGCTAGGTCAGAGCTGATGTGAAGCCTCACTGAGAACCAGCCATGGCAGGATTCTGGTGCAATCTCTGCTTTGCTGTGCAGCCTCAGCCCCAAGCGTGGAAGAGGAAGGGGTACAGGGGGGACCATTTGAGGACCGCCCCACTTGCCACATTGCCTGCCTAGCAGGGCTGGGGACATAGCCACGCTTTGAGGTGATGAGTTGCTCTGCAAGTGAAGCGATGTCTTGCAGCTTCTGTTGTTCATGGAGCAGAATGATTCACATGGAACTACCCCTGATTTCCTAAGTATCTAATTTATTAATCAACAAACATTATGTAAATGTGGGTAAACTGCGATTTTAAATCAGTTTACATCAGATGTGCAAACGTTCTGAGTTTCTTTTCCTCTTCCTTAATAGAAATGTCTGCAAACCTGACATTTAAGCATGTGTGCGGTGAGAAACGGGGGATTTACCTCGCTGTGTAAATGGCAAACCCCATTAATTGGAGTTTGTAAACATTTACCCATCCAAATAGGATTACATCCCATGCACTGTGATTTACACACACACACCTCATGCTGGGTAAATGTGGGTTTAGCCTGGGCATGGAGGCTGCCGTGATCCCAACCCTTGTGCCAGCTTGGTCTGCGGCGCCTGGAAGAAGATGTGCTGCCTCTCTCAAAGCATGCAGGGCCATGCTCCTGAGCAAGGTGGCCCCGGAGTCGTTGTTGCTGGAATTTCTGCCTGGTTCAAATCAGGTGTAAATCACTAATCTCACAGGATCCTCCTAGATATGCCCCAGGGAGATCCTGCCCAACATGAGGACCATGGGTAGCTGGAGATGCTGCTTGTGCCCGGAACCTGCCTCTTCCCAGCTTGTCTCCACTTTCTGCTTGATCTGTATGATGGATTTTTTTGTTGGGTTTTTTTTTTTTTTTTTTTTTTTTGTTTTTTTTTTTTGTTTTTTCTTTTTCTACATTTTAAAAACCATTTGGGCTTTTAAGGATATG
>JANIJG010013010.1:43664-54492 GCA_024611175.1 Megaceryle torquata | reverse complement strand
TCTTTTTTGTTTCTTTTTTTTTTTTCTCTTTTGTTTTTTTTTTTTCCCCTTTCTTTTTTAATTTGGTTTTTTTTTTTTTTTTTTTTTTTTTTTTTTTTTTTTTTTTTTTTTTTTTTTTTTTTTTTGCTGGCACTGGCTGTTTTCCAGTACACTGTGCACCATCCAGGCCAAGGGGGAAAGTTTTGCACTACTCGACTGGGAGTTAAGATGATAAAAGGCTCCTGTTGATGGAGGCTGGGTCAGGGCTGTCCTGGCAATGCCTCTGCTCAGCTTCCCTTCAGATCCAGCAGCTGGCCAGACAGGCAGTGCCAGCCTCACTGCGAAGGCAGCTCAAGCCCTCCTTGCAAAGAGGAGCATCCTTTGAAGCAAGCATCCCTCATGGCTGGGCCAATCCCTGCTCCCTGGATGAGCTCACCCATCATGGTGATGAGTGCTGGGTGCTGCTCCTAGCACCTGTGAGATTCAGAGGTGACACCACCCCCGGGCTCTCCAGAGCAGGACTGTGAGTGATTTTGATTAAGTCTGGCCAAAAGCTGGCGCCGGCGATGTGATGGGAATTGATGTTAATCCCGTCTCATCCACTGCTTGAGAAGATAACTGCGTCCATCCTCCAAGAGATGCCCGCAGAGCCTCATCACACACTTGAAAATTAATTAGCAGCCCTGTAGAACGATGCATGACCCTGCTATTATAATCAGCAGGGTCACATCTCTTTTGCAGCCCTAATCTGCTGCAAGTTTGGCGGAGATTTATTGTCTCCACATTAGGAACAATCCTCAGCTTTCAGCTCAGCATTGCCCCGTCTGTGCACCAGCCTAATTCCAGTCTGTAGAAAGCAGCCAGTGCCTGGGGCAAGGTGCCAAAGGGACCATGCCAGAGACAGCTTCTTCTCTGCAGTGGCTCAGCCTTGGCACCCCCGGAGCCAGCTTCTCTCATCACTGCTTGCTGCAAGCTGGAGGGATGTTTGGGAGGAAACTCTGGCTTCTGCAGTCTGTGTTATCCCAGAGGGTTGTATTTTACTTGCTGGAACCTAAGTGGGATTTGAGGTGCCTGCTCAGAAGCTGAGGAGATGGGAAGGTATGAATCCTGGGTCCTGCATGTCCCCTGAGCTCAGCGGCCTCTTCAGGGTGGCAGGATAGTGCTAGGGGTGGCAGTGGGACTGGGACATCTCCCCAGGTTCAGCTCCCCTGGACAGTCTATTACACGTTTTTTTAAAATGGGTAATTATCTTGACAAGATAGAGTGGCTTGACTGCACCTTGAGATGTGAATTCAGGGAAAGGCCCAAAGTTGAGGGAGAAGATTAATAGTTCTTGTCAATAATGTGGAAGAAAGGCTAACTTGACGGGTTCCACATGAGTAATCTCCACGTAGTCCAGAAGTATTTTTATATCTTTGAAGGTTAGGCTATAAATTCACCTTGATAGCATCTTTTCTTGTCAGTCAGTTCACTATCAATTTGCTCTTAGTTTCTTGTCAGGGCCACATTTCTCTCTCTGTCCTGGCACAGGGACCTCCAGGTGTGTGGCTCTTGGGGCCGTCCCTGTTTGGCACAGGTTTGTCCTGCATCCAGCACCAGTTTTGTCCTACCTTCCCACAGCAGGAAGAGACCAGCAACTGCTGCTTGCTTGTTACCTTTTCTGTTCCCACCCACACAAGCTGTGCACCCTGGTCCCTGTCAAACCCCACCTTGCACCCAGGAGCGTCTGTGCACAGTGGAGCCACCATTAATTTGGGATACCCTTAGATGGCTTCCTAGGATGCTGCTGCCGCTTTGGAGGATGACGGCTGTGCCTTCAGCTCCCTGAGGAGCCCTCCTTCCCTTTCACTGTTGCCAAAGGAGCTGTGGCCTGGCGGAGTGCCCAGCCATGCTGCAGAGGCAGTGATGGAGGTGCAGAGGCTGTGGCTCTCCATCACAGTGTTGCCCCATGAGAGATTCTTTCTTAGCTGTAATTAACAGCACACTACATTAATTGGTGTCTTTTTGCTAAATGATGAACATTTTTCTAGTCCCATTAAGGGTGGTTATGACAGGAGAGGCAGGCAGCTGTCACTGGTAATTACCAGATCCTCGCAGGATCCCGCAAGCTGGGATGGCCTGGGAGGCTGTAAAGGGCTGCAGGGTCAGTGGCATGGGAGGGAGTGACAAGGGGAGTAGGGTGACAGAAGGCTCTGTGCATGAGATGGAGGACGTGCAGCTGGTGATGAATACTGCCTGGGTGGTCACTTGGTGCCGCTGAGAGACACCAAGCTGCTGCGAGCTGCTGGTGAGCTGAATGGGGTCAGCCCGTGGGGGTGAGGATGAGACATCGATCGCAGCCCAGCCCGAGTCCTGCTGGGGGACCTGGGAGGATGGCGATGTCCCATGGCACTGGGATGTGATTTGGGGAGCACAGATGGGTGCCAGCACCCACATTTTCAGAGCTGCATTACATGGGAGGTTGGTTGGGTATTTCCCCAGGGGATGTGTTTCTTGGCTGCCCATCACCCTCCTCCTGCTCACAGAGGCTGGCTCACATACCCCAAACCTTCCCAGCATGAACTAAGAGGGGCTGGGGCGAGAGCCACAGCATGTCCCTGGCTGTCACCCCTTTGGACAGGGGTACACACAGGTGACAGGAGGACTTTCAGATGGTGGAGAAGCTCAAGCCCTGAGCCGTGGCAGTGCCGACACAAACCAGTGCTTTGGCCTGGCACTGTGAAATACATTGGCAACATGAGGTTTGTTTGGGGAAGAGTTTTGCGGTGTTTGAGATTAATTTCAGCCCTCACTGCTCCTTCCTGGGGCATTCCTGGGCACCATAAGCTTCTTGCTGGGAAAGAAGTGTCCTGAGTGGTGGATGGGTTTGTAGTTTTGGGGATGGGGTTGGAATTTTCAGGTGCTTTAGTTCAGAATGGGTTTGTTTGCAAGGGATTGGCTGCAGCAGCAACATCCCTGTGGGGAACAGCTGGGATGGCACAGAGGTGGCAGCCCTGCTTTATGTGTACCTACAGACCGCGAGCGGATCGGCCAGGACTCCTTGTATGAGCAGGAGGGCAAGGTTCAGTTTGTCATCGACGCTGTCTACGCCATGGGGCACGCTCTGCACAACATGCACAAGAACCTGTGTCCCGGCAAAGTGGGGCTGTGCCCCAGGATGGACCCGGTGGATGGCGTGGAGCTGCTCAAGTACATCCGCAATGTCAACTTCTCAGGTCTGTCCATCCCTGGGGTGCTGGGGAGTAATGGCCCCACAGGGTTGGGTGTCTCAGGTTCTCCCCCACTGTTGCTCATGCAGCGGCACCCACAATTTATTTGTGTCACCATTTGGCACCCGCCACACTGAAAATGCTGAGTGCAAAGAGGGGGTGGTTTTGCAGCCGATCAGCAGACAAGGAGGTTCAACAACTCCTGGGAGCCTTTGGAGCGTAACCCGGAAGCAGTCCTGCCCTCACCCTGCTGTCCTGCCTGGCCCTTCCCCTTGCTTGCTTGCCCCATCACCTCCTGGCACTGCAGCTGGCAGAAGTCCCTCCGAATCATGCCGCCATGTCCTTGTTTGTCTGCAGATCTCTGGAAATGCATCTTTTCCTTTGCTCTATCTCCTTAATAAACATTTTCTGTCTTGTCCCCCTTATTACTTCTATTCATCTCTACACTGTGATCTCCTCTGCAGTGTCTCTTTTATTTATGTTTCCCTCTTGCTTGATTCTTCTCTTCCTTCCTTTCATTTGTGTTTATCTGTATGCTTGACTTGATTTAACTTTAAAGCTGCCCCTCCCCACCCTTTCTTAAAAGAAGCTGTAAAAAAGGTGTAACAGCACTCGGTGCCTGGCACCACTGTCAGCTCCACCTTCTGGGGGGATCAATACCATAAGGTCCCCTCACCAACTTGGGTTTGTGGTTGTTTTTCTTTTCCCCAGTTGCTTCC
This sequence comes from Megaceryle torquata, assembly GCA_024611175.1. Lineage (NCBI taxonomy): Eukaryota > Metazoa > Chordata > Aves > Coraciiformes > Cerylidae > Megaceryle > Megaceryle torquata. The sequence continues at coordinate 50,585 of JANIJG010013010.1, read as the reverse complement.
TTCATCCAGTGTCCACACTTGCATCATCCTGGCAGCTCATAGCACTCCCAGCAGTGAGAAACCCCACACCTGAGTGGGAAGCATCAAACCAGAGCCTCCTTCGACACCATCACCCAGGGCACCCTGTGCTGCTGGGTGCTGCAGGTGCTGAGCCCTCCCTCTCTTACAGGCATTGCTGGGACTCCCGTAACGTTTAATGAGAACGGAGATGCACCAGGGCGTTACGACATCTACCAGTACCAGATCAGGAACTCCACTCCTGAGTACAAAGTCATCGGGCAATGGACTGACCACCTCCATCTAAAAGTAAGGCTGGGGGCTGGATGCTGCCTGCAGTGTGGCCATGCACAGTCCATGCCGAGGGGAAGGTCCCACAGATTTCTCCTGCACCCATCGAGGCCACGTATCATAGAATCATAAAATGATTTGGGTTGGAAGAGACTAAAGACCACCTAGTTCTGCCCTCCTGCCATGGGCAGGGACAAGTCCCACTAGAGCAGGTTTCTCAAAGTCCCATCCAACCTGGTCTTGAACACTTCCAGGGATGGAGCATCCAGAACTTCTCTGGGCAACCTGTTTCAGTGTCTCACCACCCTTAGAGTGAAGAATTTTTTTCCTACTATGTAATCTAAATCTGCTCTCAGTTTGAAATTATCATCCCTCGTCCTATCACTACATGCCCTTGTGTAAAAAATCCCTCCCCAGCTTTATGACAGGCCCCTTTTAAGTACTGAAAGGCCACAAGAAGGTCTCCCTGGAGCCTTCTCTTCTCCAAGCTGAACAACCCCAACTCTCTCAAGCCTGTTCTCATAGAGGAGATGCAGCAAATGAAGCTGGGAGCCAGGGAGCCCATGGAGGCAAAGTTAGGCAGCCAAACCTGGTGGGGAGTCAGAGAGAGGGTTCCCCCCGAGTACGCACTTGTGGTTCAGCCATGGTGACACACCGTCAGCATGTGTGACTGTATCCCACAGTCTCAGGGCTCTGCAGCTCTGGTAAGGGAAGTTGAAGCCAGAACAGAGGGGTGTTTTGGTGTTTCTGGTGTTGAATTTTCCCAAAAGGCTAGTGGAGAGCTTCACTGCCTCCATGTTCCTATGCTGGGTAGGGCTGGGGTCCTTCATGGGATGTACTGATGGGGTGAGTTGCTGGATCTGGACAACACTGCCATGAGCAGAGGTAGGGAATCCCTTGGTGCCCCAGGGATGCTCAACAGATCCCCAGCGTGAGCATCAGTGGGGCTGGTGCCATCTTGCCCCACAGGTGGAGAACATGCTGTGGCCAGGGGGTGGAACCCAGCTCCCCAGCTCCATCTGCAGCCTTCCCTGCAAGCCGGGTGAGAGGAAGAAGCTGGTGAAGGGCATTCCCTGCTGCTGGCACTGTGAGCGCTGCGATGGCTACCAGTACCAGCTGGACGAGTTCCACTGCAAGCGGTGTCACTTCAATGAGCGGCCCAACGAGAACCACACCAGCTGCACCCCCATCCCCATCATCAAGCTGGAGTGGAGCTCGCCTTGGGCTGTGGTTCCCGTCTTCATCGCCGTTGTGGGCATCATTGCCACCCTCTTTGTGGTCGTCACCTTCATGCGCTACAACGATACGCCCATTGTCAAGGCATCAGGGAGGGAGCTGAGCTATGTCCTGCTGACGGGCATCTTCCTCTGCTACGCCACCACCTTCCTCATGATCGCCGAGCCTGACTTGAGCACATGCTCCTTGCGACGCATATTTCTTGGGCTTGGCATGAGCATCAGCTATGCCGCCCTGCTCACCAAGACCAACCGCATCTACCGCATCTTTGAGCAGGGCAAGAAGTCGGTGAGTGCCCCCAGGTTCATCAGCCCCGCTTCCCAGCTGGTCATCACCTTCAGCCTCATCTCGCTGCAGCTCGTGGGCGTCTGCATCTGGTTCATCGTGGACCCGTCCCACTCTGTCATTGACTACGAGGACCAGCGGACTACAAACCCGCACTTTGCCCGGGGCATCCTCAAATGTGACATTTCAGACCTGTCCCTTATCTGTTTGCTTGGGTACAGCATGCTTCTCATGGTCACCTGCACTGTGTATGCTATTAAGACCCGTGGGGTCCCAGAGACCTTTAATGAAGCCAAACCCATTGGGTTCACCATGTACACTACTTGCATTGTGTGGTTAGCCTTCATCCCTATATTTTTTGGGACGTCGCAGTCAGCAGAAAAGGTAAGGGAGGAGGGGAGAGGTCTGGCTGGTGGCTCTGTGGGCTGCAAGGAAGGGGGCTGAGAGGGGCTGAAATGTCCTAAGCAAAGAGAGGTCCTTCTCTGTGGTCCTGCTGGCTTGGGAATCGTGGTGGGAAGAGGCGCTTTTCAACTCTTTTGCAAGTTTGCTTTTGTTCAGCTGGGCTGTGGCAGGCAGGGTGGCAGCTGCGGGGGAAGCAGAGCAGATCTGTCTCACTGACAGCTTGGGTGAGTGAGCATCCCCTGTCACTCCCAGTGCAACTCTGCACACAGGGTAGATGAGGCCAGGCCAGGTAATCCCAGAGGGTGATTTATGCTGTGAAACAACCTCTCTGTCTGTGTTCTCCTCCCTGTCCTCAGCTCCTGGAGGGTGGTCCTGGTGCCAGTACCTACAGGACTGAGGCCAGCCCTGATGAAGCTCTGTGCTTGAGTGAGAGGGAGTGAGAACAAAGAAGAAAAGTCTCATGAATGAGACCCAAATCCTCTTTGCTTGCCAGCCAAAACAAGAATCGCATTTATGTTAAATGCAAACAGCTCACGCCTGCCAGCTCGAAGCTGCCTGTGACAAATAAACCTCAGCATTCCTTTTCCCTGGAAATCCCCAGGGTGACCCGCGACCTGGATTACCTTTCTGGACCCATCCTGACTGGGGTAATTTCCCCTGAGTGTGTTTGCATGATACTGAGCTGCTGACACCACACCTTTTGGAAAAACCTACTGCAAAAGGGCCAGGGGTGGTTTGTTGAGAGATCTTCTGCTGTGGAAACCAGAGTTTCAGATGTGCCCTGCAGAGCTGTCTCTGTTCAGAGCATCAGACCCTGGCTCAACCAAAAAGTCTTCTACCCTCACTGGCTGGAAGTGTGAAGGAGAATTAAAGGAAATAAATGGAGCCTTCTACAACATTTCCATTTTGATGAGATGGCAGGGGAGATACTAACAAGAAAGCAGGTTTTTTAAGAAATTATTGCAAAACAAAAGCTCCCTTAAAGCCTCCTTAATGTGCTCGGCATACTGTGGGTAATAAAGATGGAAATGATAATGATTGTAGATTATGCGCAAGGTTGCTCACCTCTTCACTGCAGCTTGTCATGGGATAATTTAGGGCTGCCGAAAGCTGGCTGTCAAGCAGCAATTCGACAATAGGCTGTGCCTCACTTCAGGGGCTTGTAACATGCAGGGCTTCTCTGTTATTAGGCTGCTAACAAGCTGATTAGAGGCGGAAAAAGTGATGTTCCCAACTCCCCTTGGATGTAGCTCTCTTTCTCACAGCCTGCTGCTGCCATGGTGTTCACTGAGGGATCCCAGGGAGGGGTCTGTGGTGTTTTGGCTCAGCTGTGCCACTGTGAGATGTAAATCATAGAATCACAGAGTGCTTTGGGTTGGAAAGGATCTTTCAAGCTCATCTTGTCCAACCCTCCTGCAGGAGGCAGGGATGTCTGCAACTAAAGCAGGTTGCTCAGAGCCCTGGCCAACCTCAGCTGGAATGGGTCCAATGATGGGGCGTCAGCCACCTCTCTGGGCAACCTGGGCCAGGCTCTCACCACCCTCAGCATGAAAAATTTCTTCCTTCTCTCTGGTCTAAACCTCCCTATTTTAGTTTAAACCCATCACCCCTAGTTCTGTTGCAACAGGCCTCGCTCAGAAGTCTAACCCCATCTTTCTGACAGGTGCCTTGAAGTACTGAAAGGCCATAAGAAGGTCTCCCTGGAGCCTTCACTTCTCCAGGCTGAACATTCCCAACTCTCTCAGCCTATTCTCACAGAAGAGGGGTTCCAGCACCTGAGCTCTGTGCATCTCTAGGCTATTGCTGGAGGATGATGGAGGCACTCAAAGGGTCAGTCAGAGGAGTCAGGTGTTCAGTGCTGCCTCAGTGCTTTAGTTGCTGGTTTGCAGTCTTGGGATAAAAAGGTCTAAAAGGTGTCATTACATAGCCTGCACAGAGGATCAGGTTCTGATGAGGCTCTTGGAATGAAAACTGGGTGTCTTGGCATTGGCATAACTCTGTGGTGGTGCTGGTGCTGCTGGGATGCTTGACAGGGCATCCCCAAGCTCCTACAGGGAGGGATCCCCTCATCTTCACCCCATGGCTGCCAGGATTGAGGCTCTGCTGGGCTTCATGGAGGGGCAGCACACCTGGGAAAAGAAAAGCCAGGAGCATCACCCAGGCCTTTGTTCTCTCCGTAGAGCAGGGCTGGAGTTTCACTCAAGTCCTGAGGATGGCATTGGGCAGACCCACGTCTCCAAACGCTAACCGACACCTCTGCCTCAACTCCATCTGAGCCTGCGGCCAAGGCTGCCTCGTGTTCTGGAGGAGTTGGATAAAAAAATCTCCATTTTTATTTTATTTTGCTTTACCTCGTGCCTACAACTTTGCATGGAGGTGGCATATTATTATAACAAGTCCCCCAAGCTTTTTCTCAAAAGAACCTCTTATCCCTGCCGATCCCAGCGGATTACAGAAATAGCAATAACAGAGGATCTAAAGAAAGAGACAATTTCCTGCACTGATAAGGCAGCAGCTGAACAGCGGTGTCATTGTCTGGTTCTCTGTTTATCACATTTTCTTTCAGCGAGGGAAAAGAAGGAGAGAAGAAGGAATGAAAAGTACTGTCCAGTGGTTTGTTTAGCGGTGCTGGATGAGTGTTGAATGGGCTTCCCCTTCCCTGACAACACGTGGCAGTGCAAAATCTCTTGTAGCAGGGCCAGGCAAGGATTTAGGGGGGCTGATGTTGCCAATTAATGGCAGAGATTTGCTCTGGGACAAAGACAATCTGTGCAGGGCTGTGTCTTGAGCCTGGGCTGCTCCCCCATATCAGGATGGGCTCCTCCAGCCCTGGGGCAAAGACTGAGCACAGCACTGGACTTGGGGACTCATGCTGGGTCATTTTGGGTGGCTGCGGTCCCTCAATGGGGCATCATCATCCTGAGTCAGAGACAGGCTGTGTTCTTTGATCCTACCCATGAAGCAGTGGGTGCTGCTGAACTGGGAGCTGTGAGTTCTTTGACACAGACATCAAAGGGCTCTGGATGAAGCTCAAGTGCCATTAATGGAGGAGCAAAGTGGGGTCCTGGGTTGGAAAGCAATTAGGAGACTAGAACCAAAATTGTGAGAAATAGTAATTTTTTTGACATGGCAGGAGGTTAACTGTGAAGTGCTTTGTGGCTGTGTTTAGACTCCAAGCTAAAAATCTTTCTCTCTGAGCTTCAGAGGTGTTTGCTGTGGCACGATGCAAAAGCTCTTGAGGTCAGCGTGGGCTGCAGGAAATGGGGCTGTTCCTGGAAAATTCCTCATTAGGGTGAAGGTAGCCACGGTGGCTTGGTGAGACCCTGAAAGTGCTGCATGGGGTACCTGGAGCAAGGGCCACCCGAGGTCTTGGCAGAGGGAAGTCCCCAGTAGTCCTGGGAGAGGGAGCCCAGGCACGTAGCGGGAAGCGTGTGCAGAGACATCTTGTCTGAGCTCAAGCTCAGCTGCTTGCTCCCTCTTTGCTGTAACACCTCCAAGTCCCAAGGCACAAGTGAGAGGCAGGAAATAGGGAAATCACTGGATTGCAAAGTGAGGCTTCTCTAAAAGGCATTGTCTGAGGACCATCAGGCAGAGAGGTGAAGGGCTGTGGAGCCTGAGCTGTTCCCATGGTGGGTCATGCTGCTGCTGAGCAGAATTGTGCCAGTCCCCGGGGACAGGGGTTGGGGTGTCCCAGTGCTACCCTCATTCCCATCAACTCTGGTTCTTGCGATCCAGGACACCTGTGGCAATGTCTGGAGAGTTTCAGTGAAAATAGAAAGAAAGCAGCAAGAAAAAGAAAAGGGGGAAAAAAAAAAGAAAAAAAAAAGAAAAAGAGCAGATATGCTGGCACTGAAATATGTTTTGACTTTCCTTGATGAAATGACATTTTTATTTCCAAAAACTGCCTAGACTGACTTTGTGTGCATATACTGGGAAGGTGGAACAAACAAGCCAGCACATGTGACAGCAGGAGGTTTTATTCTGGGGATGAACAAAACTTTTCAGTTGACTCAGAACAAGCTTTACTGCTTTTTTTTTTCCTTTTGGGTTGCGTTGAAATGCTTTTGGGCCTGTATGTTCTTTTCTGAAGCAGAAGGGAGTGAAGTGTTTCTTGGCATGGTCACAGCTGGGACCAGCAGGTCCTGGGGTGGAATGACAGCCCTGGGCAGGAGCTGTTGCTTCCTGGCAGCAATCACTCGTTGGCTGGAGCCACTGCTGTGCACCTTCTCCCCAGGGAGCCGTGTCAAGCCTCTGCAATCAGCTTCTGTCCTCAGTCAACTTTTTGCAATATTGACTCCAGAAAATGAGCCCTCAGGTTGAGTGTGTGTGGCTGGGGAGGTGGGGACCCCTTGCCCTCGGTGATGCTGCAGCCCCTAGCTTCCCCTGGCTCCTCTACCTTGTATGACACTAAATCCAAGGCATGAAACAACTGCAGAAGAAACCTTGGATATCATGCTGTGACTGAGCCAGGGGATAAAGTTCAGAAACTGCCTTAAGCCTTCTTCTAAACCACTGCAAAATAGCCCTGGCATCTGAGAACAGCTGGAAAAGAAAAAAAATTAAAAAAAAAAAAAAAAAAACAACAAAAAAAAAAAACATGCAAAGGCAAAGACCCAGAGACTTCTCCCTGCTCAGCTCGGAGAAGCACAAGGTTTGAGCGACGAAATAGAAGAGAAGAGGCTGGGGAAAAAGGGAAGCAGTTCTGGTAGC
>JANIJG010013010.1:15977-37988 GCA_024611175.1 Megaceryle torquata | reverse complement strand
GAAGGAAAAGAAAAGAAAACCTAGACTGTGTTCAAAGTGCTGATTTCTATAGGTGGTTAATTAATGTATGTGATGACCATATGGATTGAAATATGTCTGCTTTATGTACTGACCAGTCAAAAAACAAAAACATACAAAAAAACCCAACAAAGTTCAGTGCCTGGATGTTTATGAATTATTCGATGACTGTGTAGAGCATGATCATTTTTATACAAGGAGATTTCTAATAAAAGACCATGGTTTTGCACTCAGCGTTTGCTGTCTCTTGGTGACTCTTCGCTTCAGGCTCCAGGAGGTGACTTGGTTTTGACTGAAGGGGAAGATTCTGGGTGGCCAAGCTCTTGATGACACCATGGAGCTTGGTGTCTTTCTTCTCCAGGCCATCCTGCTGCAAATGGGGTCCTTGGGAGAGGGAAGAGAATGAGGAGAGGATTGCTCAGCATCACCCTGGCACTTGCACCAGTGCTCTGGGGTTGGGGCAAGATCTTGTGCAGAAAGGTCTGGATTCTTTCTCATTTGCTTTTTCCCAAGGTGTGGACTGAGGCTGGAGCAGAGAGAAAGGGATTTTCTAGGGTTTCCTCCCCCTTCAGAGGCAGGGCCAGCTCCACCCTCCCCGTCAGGACCAACCTGGGCTAATTAGAGTTGACAGCTAATAAAAGCAATCTCTCTCTTCCTCTCTGGCCCCTTGGGATAGCTCAGCCTGGGGTGCAAGGTATGTGGCTCTTCAAAGAATCTTGGGTTTGCCTGTTTGGGGAAGGCTTAGTGTGTATGCTGCTGGTGTTTCTGTCCCTGCCCTCTGGAAAATGCCCTTGAAAAGGGAGGGGGAGTGCGTCCAAGCTTGTCTATCTTCTGGAGAGCAGATGGGAGGTGGGGAAAGAAGGCAGAGGAAAGTACTGCTGCCTGCCCTGGGGAAGTGGGCTGTCTCCAGCTTATGGGCAGGTTATTGTTTTAGGTGCTCAGCAAAAGCACTGATGTGGTATCTTGACAAAGGGAGGGCTGGGAGTTCTCCCCATGCTTTTGTACATGTTCCTCCCACCCCAAAGGTGCCCGTATATTCCTTTCTCTGAGCCTGAGTGGAGCTCCCCACGTGTTTTGCACCTTTCTAGACCTATTTGTGTATTGCAGTTTTGCTCTTGCTCTGCTGGATTGCCCTGGGGAGGGGAGGCGTCAGTGCTTCAGCCATTGATCAGTGCCAGAAGCAAACCGAGGGTGTTCTGTGTCAGTGTGGAGAGGACAGTGTGGCTTGAAGGCAAGAGTGTCGTGGTTTGGGTTTTGACTTTGTGGTGTTTGTTTGGTTTTGGGCTTTTGTTTTGCTTTGTGTTTTGTTTGTTTGGTTTTTTTAAGTAATGAAAAGCTTGAAACTTTGATAAGATCATACTTGTCAAAAGAACTTCTCAGGAGGAAAAAAAAAAAACTGCTTTATTCCCACCACATCCATCACTGTCCGCTCAGATGCGAAATGTCGTCTGGTTCAGAGGGTTCTCAGAAAACCTGAGCTGATATCTGGTGCTGTTTCTAGCTCTGAGATACGGCTCTACTGTTTTTTACAAGCAGCTTTCCACCCCAAATTTTCCCTGATAATGACTGGAAAGGCTGATTGTACCTTAATTACAGTGTCTGTGAGGAGGGATGCTCTGAGTCCCCCAGAGACTGTGTCTGGGGACTGACTGTGCTGTCACCAAGCAGATCTTCCAGGCTCCCCTGTCCTCAGATGGTTTGGGGAGTTCTTCAGGGCATGGTGCAGACACTGGAGCTGGATGGGCTATAGGAATGTAGTAGAATGTAGAAAATATTTTTATCCTGCACAAATACTTCTTTAGGATGTTGCTCTGGGTGTCTCTTGCTTTCAACCATTTCTGCCTTCAAAGTGGTTTCCTTAGAAATGCAGCCAGACCTGGAGCATGTCTTGCCAGCACTCAGGCTGTGCTGCTTCAGTTAAAGAAAAAAGGTGTGCAGAAAGGAGGGTTGTGCTACCGCTGTGAGCACAGCAGCTCCAAAAGCCATCGCTTTGGACAGTGGGGTCTGGGCTTCATTGGCATGTCCCAAGGGGCTGCTTTTGCTGCTTGCTCAGGGAAGAAGTCACTTGGCTAAACTTTGGATGTGGTTTCAGGTAGATTCATGTTCCCCTCCTGTACCAGACTCTATTTAAACACAATAGATGTCCTGATCTCTTGATGGATCTGGTGGAGTGTTAAATCAAAAGACCCCTCCTATGGGTACTTCTTTTGGTGTAAATGTGCTTTACAGTCACTTGCCCTTATTCTGCAGATTTTAGCTTAAATGATATAAAGATGCTCTTGAAGAGATATGCAAAATGTTTGCACAAATCCAGCCTCACTGGTCTTGAAGCAGAATTTTAATTGGCCCCATTTTTTTATCAGCTAGAACCTATTTTTACCAGCTTTGCTGAATAGACCCAAATCCCTCGCAGTGCTGGGTGTGTTTTAGCAGCAGATTCAGTGACCTCCCAACGTGGCTGGTTAATTTTAAATAGCATTTCGTGACACAGTGCTGTTTAATACCAGCCACTTACTTGATTATGAAAGCTAATTGAAAGGGAGCAGTCAATAAGCAATTGAGATGGATGTCGAGTGATGTGGATCTGATCAGGCTCTGGTGTGAGTATCTGCAGAGAGGCAAGAGCTGCTGCTGAGGCAGGTTTGGGAGATAGTTGGTGTCTATCAGGGCTGGGTTTCTGCTTTGCTTGATATTTTTGAGGGCAGTTCTGCTGCCTGTGGCTGAGGAGCAGAGTAGATACTCATTCTTAGATACTACATTACTAGTTTTTGGTACTTTGTGTGTGCATATATTTTAAATAAGGTACCTGTCCTGAAATCTGTGCTGTTGTTTCTCCTCTTTGCTTCCCTTACAGCTTAAAAGCATTTGTCTGATTTTTCCCCTTATTTCTGTGAAAAGTTGTTGAATTTAAATAGCAATAATTGCCTGAGTTCCCTGAGTGGTTGACCTGCATGTAGTGGTTCTGTGGGTTGTGAGTTCTTTTTCTGTTTTTGTTTGGGGTTTTTTTGGTTGGTTGGGTGGTTTTGGTGTTGGGTTTGTTTTGTTTTTGTTGGGTTTTTTTCTGGGTATTGTAGAAGTGGAGGGAGAAACTCAGGCTGGTGCCATCTCCCTCCACCTGCTCATCTTCCCCCTTCCTCAAACTTTCTGTTGGCCTTGGCTGCCATTCCTAATCCCCCGTCTCTTCTGAACTCCCTTCTCCATGGACAAGTGGGAGCTTCTTGGGTCCTGCTGTCCTTTCCATAGCACGGCTGGGGGCCAGAGCAAGGAGCTGTGTCTGGGCTCATTTCCCCAGCCCTGTGTGCAGCAGCCATGTGGAACCTTTCATTAACTCTTGGCTGTGAGAAGCGTATTACAGACTTCAGTGGCACAATTAGGACAGCTGCGTAGGAAATGGAAAAACAAAATAATTTTTCTGCTAATTTCTCGGTCTGCCCATCACCTCATTTTGTGCTCCTCCTTAGCACTGGCTTGGGAAAATCACTCCCCTGCCACCTGTATCTGGAGACCTCCTGCTGAAGCCATGGCAAAGCTCTGGAGTAAGCAAAGCTGGAGGAATGGGGTGAAAAGAGCAGGGCTGGAGTAGAAAGCACCATGTTCCTTCCTTTGAGACCAGTCTCCATGGAGCTCTTTCTCCCACAGGGAAAGCCACAGAGTCCTGTTGTGCCCTAGGAGAGCTGAGTGCTGCTCAGCGAAAGGTGCAACTTCCATTTCAAGCAGAAGGCAGCAAAGCGTTATGACAGATGTTGTGGCTCATTGTGCAGTGGGGGACCAGCTCTGTAGTGAACAAGTGGAACTAATTTTTGTGTTATGAAGCAAAGCATTTCTTCTGGTGAGGCCCACTGCCAGCCAAAACCTTTGGCCTGGGACATCGGGCCCTTATTGGGCCACTGGGAGCTTTGAAGATGCAAATGGAGACCTTGAACTTTATTTTCCTGGGCTGTGGGAAGCCAGCAAGGAGGGTGGAGAGCTGTGATGAGCACACTGGTGCCGCTGAGAGGAGGGGTGATGTCTCTGTGTGGTCTCAGGGGACAGTGGGTGCCCCAGAGGGAGGTGAAATCACCCCAGCACTGTGGCTGGGGAAGAACTGGTGGCAGAGTGGAGCTGGATGTGTGGACCGCCCGTTTTGCCAGTGGTGACGTGGTTCCTGTGGCTGGAGTGCCACAGCTGTGGATGGAGGGGATGTGTGTGTGGTGTGTATGCAAAGGCCTCCTCTCAGCACCAGTGTTTTCTTGTATGGTCGAGCAAGTCAGTGGCAGATTGTGTTGAAATCTCAGTTAAGCGGCGAAAGCTGCAATTAGCATTTAATGAAGCTTCTTGCTTTTATTTTTAGGTAACCTCTGATTCCCTGACTGTGTAATTTAGTCCTTCATTGCTTGGAGATAATTAAAGTATGTCACTATAATTTGCTTTTTTAAAAGCCTGTAATTATGTTTTTATTGAGAACAAAAAAAAAAAAAAAAGGTGGGGGTAGGGGAAGAAATGAAAACTATGTTGGAGGAAGAGAAAGCTTTGAGGGGGCAAGGGGTGTCTCTTCCATCGTGAATGCTTAGGAGGGCTTTTCAGGATGCTGGGTAGACTGGGACAGAGGAAAGGCTTCTTCCATTTTAGTGTGGGTAATAACAAGGTGCAGTGTTTCAACGGAAGGTGTGTGAGTTTTGGATGTCCACAAGCCCTGACCTTGTTTTAGCTACAGTGTAACTTCGGGGGGGTGCTGCATGACATGCCTGCACCGCTTCCTCTGCTGCTCTGTGGTCTTCAGCATCATTCTCCTTCCAACACCCTGGAAGAAGGGGGGGACAGCCCTGCTCTGTCTGGACCCCAACCTACAGGCTCTGGGGCAACCCGGGGTGGGATTAGCCTGGAGCAGGAGTGCTGAGGTCTCATCCCTGCAGGAAACATCTCTGCGCACTGAGTCGTCGTGTTTTGGTTGCAGGAGTCTGGTCTCATGACCGAAATGGGCTTTTCTGATGCAGGGCTGCACAGCTCATGCTGTGTGTCCTCCCTGCATGATAACACAGTCGTGGGGAGAGGAATTCAGCAGATCCTCCCAAGCCTGGAAGAACTGTGCAGCCTTTGGGGGATGTTCCCTGCATCTTGGGTTCTATTTGCATCTCTAAAAATGCTGCTGCTGGATGTCAAACAACCTGTGCCCCTCCAAATCCTCCCAGCACTAAGGCTGGATGTGCCAGCTAAAGCCTCCTGCCCTGCTCCAGCCCGTGCAACTGTGTTGTGCATGGTCCTGGTCCAAGTACTGCTTCTGGGCAGCCCAGAGAAGCTGTTTCCCTGCAAGCTGGTCTGAAATGTGAGTGTGGCCATCGCAGGAGGAATTGCTCACCAGCAATTCACAGCCTGGAAATTGTCTGTTGGAGGGAAGTTGAATAACGAATAAATTCAAGATAATTGATTGGCCTGAGGCCAGCTCACAGCCAGAGAGAGATGAAATGAGTTGGATTGTTGGCTTTTCTTTAAGTTACTTTCACTCAAATTTTTGAGCACTAAGAGGTTACATTTAGTTTAGAATATATTTAATTCATTAAAACACCGATCTCTGCTTTGGAGTTCATATCCCAGGCTTTACTCCTTATCTAAATGCAAAGGTTTCTTGCCAGAAATACAAAGCAGAGTGGGGGGAAATCTTGGTCCTTAGAAAAGCAACACGATGAAAGAGTGCAGCGCTGGCCCGTGTTCCAGTGCTGGGATCCTGCTGCCTCTTGAGCTGAATCCCCACTGACACGTGCCCTGTTTCCTTCCTGCCCATACCAGGATGCAGTCTTTAGAGGATCCGGTCCAATCCCACAGTGTTCAACACGTCTTGGATGTTGCAAGTGACAACCTGGGGTCCCTGCAGCCAGCCCATAATACAGGTATTTGTATGGTCTCAAATTTGGTACAGTCCTCCACAATACTTCTCTCTGGAGCTGGGGCCAGAGTGACTCAAAGTCTCTTTGATAGAGCAGTATTTATATTCAAGTGTGTCCTCGGGCTGTGCATCCACCCCCAAAATACCTGCTCTCTCCAGGTGTCTGAATGTAATGGCACTGGGAGTGGGCTCAGTTCCCAGGCATGTTCCTGTTCCTCCTCGCTGTGCAGAAATCCTCCTCCTGAGCTAGGTGTCACGGCACCAGCCTTGCAGAGCCTTTGTTATCTGCTGGGGATAACAAAAGGAAGGAACAGTACTTAAAACCCAATAAAACCCACACACCATCATCAGCTTTTGTACTGGTTGCTATGGGAACCCCATACATGCACCGGAAATGCTGGAGTATGCAAATGAGCTTCTTAATTAGTTCTCCTCAGTCTTTCACGCTCCTGGTGCAGCAATTTGATCATTAGATGAACATGCCACTTAATTATAAGCAGCTTAACCAAACACAAGCTGGGGTGACCTTTCAGGAGGTCAGGGTGTCTTGGAAGCTGGCTGGTGGTGGAGGGAAGATGGAGACCAGTTGCTGCACAGAGCTGGGTGTCTCCTTTAGCAGCTTTTGTACTGTCAGGAGCTGATAGAATGGTTTCTGTTGCCTTTGGAGAGGAGAAGCAAGCGGGGGTGGGTTTGTGTTTCCAGAATGTCCCAGCCTTCCTGGAGAGGGGTGTCCAGATGCTGAGGTGTCAGCAGCATGGTTGTGCATGCAGCAGGTTGAGATTGTGTGGTTAGCTTGAGCAGAAGGACCCAGGTCCTTCGGGGAAAGTGGTGGAGTGTAGGATGGGCTGGAAATCCCAAGCCTTTTGCTCCTCTGCACTGTAGGGCAGGTTGCAATGTCACCCTGGCTCTGCTGGCCTCAGGAATGGGTGTTGGATTTGTTGCTTCCAGCCCAGCATGCCAGTTTTGCAGAGCCAGCTTCCAGCCGGGCACATGTGTGAGTGCTTGCTGGAAATGTTATGAGTTTTTCACCAAACAAGCTTCATTAATTGTCTAATAACCAGATTAATTAAGGACACTGAAAGTAAACAGCAAGAATGTAATTTGCCTCTGATTGCTATGTAATTGCAGGAGTATGGTCCTATTTGCATATGCAGAAAGTGGTGTTGACAGAGGCGTGTGGACCAAGCATAACAATTTATGGAGGGCAACTGTGTCCTTGGGGACGTCTAGACCCCTTCAGCCGTGCTCCTTGCTGCCTTTGGTGATGCCTGCATTTTTTTTTCTTTCCCCTCTGTAGTTCTCTGACTTCTTCCCAGTTAGTCAACTCGCCTGCTATTTGTGGAGCTTTCTGAGCTATTTGCTTAGGCAAACACTGATGCTCCAAATAGACTGGCAGATCAGCTTGGGAATGCTCTCCCGTGTCCTGCAGAAATAGGTGAGAAGAAACCTCTCTTCTCTCAGGGATGTCCTGCTGAGGATTAGGACCAGTTCTCCCCCTGACCCTCCTTACTTGGGGCTCAAGGATTTTGATTGTGCTTGGAAGAACTTGCCCTTGCAAGCCTCAGAGAGCTTCTAGAGCCCTGAGGGGAAACGGAGACCAACAGATGAAGTGGGAACACACAGGGAGGAAAGCAGATGTTGTGGAAACAGGAGGCAGAGCCGAGGCCTGAATACCAGTGTTTTGAGTCCCACACCATCTTTCCTCTCTCATGTCCTCCACCCCTTGTTAGCAGGTCTTCCCCCCTCCCCTCTTCTCTCCCTGCAAATGAAGACATCTGGATAGTGACTAATCTTCTAACTCTCTGCCTCCCGTTAGCCCTGAGTGAGCTTTCTTCTTGCATTTGACCTTGTCAACACTAGATCTGGGCTGCTTGAGGAATGATAGCACGTGGTGCTCTGCGGAGATGACTAGAGCTCTCTCTACGCACACACCCATGTGCCCAGAGGGGAGAATTTGAAGGACCAATTCCACCTTGGAGAGGGAGAGCCCCGAGGTTATATTTTTCTCTCTCTGTGAGGGATGCAGCTTGGTGGAAACCTACAACATAGAGGGAGGTGACCTTTCAGGAGCAGCCCAGAACATCCATGGCAGGCATGTTTTCTAACTGTACCTGGCTGTTTGTTTGTTTGGTTCCCCCCCCCCCCCGTAGTGATGAGTTCTGTACACTCCAGCTATTTTAGACTGTTCTCCTCAGCCTCTAGATGGGCTTGGATTACATCAGCATGTATTGTTTGCTTGAGACAGGCACCTGCTACTCAGTAGTGTGTCTTTACACTCAAGCAAAATGAGAAGCACTGAATACAATCCTTTGAGCAATTGTTTTAGAAGAGATCTTGCTGGAAAAATGGATGGGGGCCAGTTTGCCAGCAGAACACCAGTGACAAGTATCTATGAAGAAAAATGGAGACTTGGTTCTCCACCCCCCTGGCCTGTTTGTGGGCATCTTTCCCATCAACCATTTGTTTCCATGCAGGGTCTGAAGGTTTGGGGCCAGTTTCCCATGACTTTACGTGCCATACCTGTCCTGAACAACTGCCAGACTCCATTCATCACAGACAGTGTTTTGTTTTCCTCTTCTGGAAACTTGAAATGTTTAGAAGGAAATCAAATTTTATGTGCAACTCAGTGGGGAGAGGGGTGGAAGGAAGGTGGACACCTGGTTATTTCGCACTGCCTTTCTGTGAGGTGCTATAAACAACCCATCATCATATCTCCAGTGAAGCAGTTGATCAGGCTCCCCAGGTGTCTGTGTTTGGTTCCTTGCCATGCAAGGGTTCATTAGAGGTGGTGTTTGTTTCTGGTTAGCCATGAACTCCCCTTGAGCTTGAAGATCAAGACAGGGAAAGAGCAACAATTGTGATTAAGGCTTTGTTTCAAGCTTCTAAAATCTCTCTTTCCTGTGGTGAACAGCATCCTAGAGTGGCTGGAGGCTGCACCCTGCTAATGCTTCACAGTGGAGTTTTCAGAGAGATAAACAAGGGAAGCAATCAGCCCCTCCTGAATATCAAGGGGATGTGGGTGGTGATGCCTGCTGTGCCTTTGAGATCTCTCCTGTTGCCAGCATGACTTCCTCAAGGAATTGAGGCCAACATGGGGGCTCTTTCGCTGCCGTTGCCTGCTATAAGCCACATCTGAATGTGTTCAGACCTCCCCTACAACAACCTGGACTTTCTTCTGGAGCTGTGGTATCACTGCCTCTGTCTAGGGTAAGCCACGGCTGCTAAGTTTTCAGAGCATGCCTTTGCTCCGTGTTGGCTCCTGAAGATCAAGTATTTGGTTGGTCTTTAAACTTGGGAACATGAATTCTTTCAGATGTTTCTTTCCTTGTGCATTGGTGTAGGTGTGAGTGATCTGCAAGAGCTTTACCTTGAATAAATGTTGGTGAACTCAAAAGAATGGACATGTGAGCCTATTGCCATGTTTCGGCTTAAGTCATCTTTGGCTTTTAGAAAACAGACATCCTGGTTTGATTCCCAATTGACCTTGGCATGAGCAGTTAATCTTTCCCTGATTTCACTTTGATAACCTCTCTTTCCAAGCTGGCTCTGTATTCTGATTTTGGTTTTCAGCCTCTGGTCTGATTGTGAATCCTGCTGCTTTTTGATAATTTTTCAGATGCGTTGTATTTTGGTTGTTTTTATTTTTTTTGGGGGGTGGGGGGAATATATAAATCCTGCTTTGTAATTTTTCTCTTCTCTGTAATTAGATGTAGCAGTGATCAAAATATGTTCCACTGCACCGCAAGCTTCTCCAGGCAGATGTTTCATCACTGGAGGAGAGATGACTTAATTCTTTACAGTTGGGGAAAATTAAAAGGGAGGCTAAAAGAAAAAGGCGAAGGAGAATGTATTTCCTGTTGTGTAAATACATCTCACTAGGCTTCAGGGGAGGGATGTGTGAGAGAAGAACCAGGGCCAGCAGAAAGAGAGGGAGAACAATTTTTTGGGTTTTGGTTGGTTTGGTTTTTTTGGTCATTATTGTGGTGGTGTTGTTGTTGTTTAGGGTTTGTTGTTTTTTCTTCTGCTTCTTTTTTCCCCACCCCCCTCCCCTGCTGGCATACAAATCTTGAGAAATTCATCCCTTGAGACTTATTTTGCTGCAAGAAACAGGGACAGTGGCTGTGACCCACCTTGCTGCTTCCCTGCAGCTTCCCTTGGAGGGGTTTTGGCATAAGACAGGCTGTCAGTTCTGCATTTTGACTTTGTGACGCATGGCACCCCTCAGCTGCTGTCGTACCCTTACAGCTTTTATATATGAGCTTTCAGAGAAGCTGGGAAGGTTGCAAAGGCGGCATAAAATCCACTTTGTCCTTCGTCATCTGGAACTCTTTGGTGTGTGGTACTTTGTATTGATGACAAGAACAGACTAATTCCCCAAATATGACCAGTGGAGGAAGGTGAGGCAGAGGAAAATATGTGAAAAGGCCTGTAAATTGTCCTTGGGGATGCCAGCACTCACTACCACCAGCTTTGGAGCAGAGACTTGGGTTTGGTTGGGGACCATGCAAGGGGGGGGGTGGGGGGAATGTTTCCTATGCTGGGAGCACCAAGTACAGCTCCTCCAGCTCAGCTCAATAAGAGAGCCATCAAAAGTAAAAATGACAGCAATTCTGCAGTCAATATGATGTGGTTGCAGGTTAAATAAATAATGTGTGAATGATAATAATTGCAAAATGATACTATTTCATCTGCCACAAACATGTGGTTAAGCTCTCATTAGCTGAGACTACGAGCTTTGCAGGAAGCACAGACTCTGAAAGCTGATCCCTTTGGATTATGCCTCTATAGAAATTCCTGTGCTGCTTCTGCAAGTGTTTAATAATACCAGTGAGTAAGTTTGCTCACAGGATTGAGATAGGACAATCAGAAAGGCCAGCACCCCAAAGGGAAGCAGGATTTTTATTTATTTATGTATTGGATTTACACTTTTTTCGCTTCTCAGGGCTTTTGAAAAATAGTGTTTGTAATTAATGAGCTGTATTTATAGTCCTTGAGCTCTGTAGGGGAAAAAAAAAAAGTGGTTTTTATATAAAGAGATTGTGGGTTTTTTACATGTACATGTGTGTATACAGGTAAATCCAGCCACATCTAGTGCAGTTTTGTCTGAACTTTAAGTCTTAGTTAAAAGCTGCTCTCTCCTGTCCCACCACTGTCCTTCATCACCACCTCTTCGTCCCTGTGAAGCCATCCTGGAGCAATGCTGTCTGTGCTCCCCGGGGATGGTACTCAAGCCCTAACGGGGGAAACTGGTGTGCTCAGCACCTTGCCAGTCAGGGCTGATTTCAGAGTTGGCTGCAATATTGATCCCCACTTAACACAGTAATGAGAATCTGCTTCCCTAATCAGCGAGGGAAAAATCTTATTTTCCAGCTGCTAGAAGAAAATTAGTTTTGTTGAATCATGTTGGATGTGGGGTAATATGGAGGTGGGTGATGCTGGCTTGGCTTTGCTTTGGTCTTCTCTGTGTGGATAGGAGCCTGTTGTGATCATCTTTGCCTCTCTGGCACGGAGTGATGTTTGGGGAGAGCTTTCATCTTACTCACTCTGGAGCCCAGCTTGGATTTTGTGATGAACCCCATCATTCATATTTGCTGTCTTTGAACCCCCTGGGGCAGGTGACAGCTGCCATGTTGCAGAGATGTGGGGCAGTGTCTGTGCCAGCTCCTCAGAGCCCAGCCTTGCACCTCATCTTCCTCATCCAGTGCATCACTGAGGGGGAGGGAAAAATCTTTTATTTCCCCTCCATTCTTGTCTTGGACCTCCTGAAATGTGGGCAAGAAGCCCCTCCTCCCCTCCACAGCTCTCCCTGGGCTGGGCCGGACAGTCTGGCTGATGGCAAATTGTTTTTTGATGGCTGACTCGGTATAACTGAACTCAATTTGCCTTTCAAAAGCAGCTAATAGTCGCATTAAAAAATCCATTTTCACTTGTGATTGAATTTGACGGTGGCTCAATCAATAAGTGAATGGAGTGTTTCACACACTGTACCGAGTGGGTGTTACCATGGTAACGGTGTAAGCCAGCAGGGCCGAGTGAATCCCCCTTGAATGGCCCTGTCACCCTGCACTGGGCAGGTGTTGTGGTGGGAAGGGAGGCCCTCTTGCTCCTCATGGCAGCAGTGCCAGCCAAAATTTTCTTTGGTTTCTTCTTCTTTGCTACCACAGAGGACTCGTGCTTTGTCAATGGCTTGCCTGATGGGGAGAAACTGTGGTGCCATGGCCAGGCCTTGTGGTGGGAGGTGGCCATTTCGTGGCAGTGCTGGCACTGAGGGAATGGTGTCTCAGTGCACTCCTTGGGGGGGCACTGTCCCATTCCTATGCCATTCCTTCCTACATCTCTCTCCTCTGGAGAGGAGGGCAGGAGGAAAGCAACCAGAGCAGCTCTTGATGAAGGTGGAAGCATTGGGAATGGAGCCAGCAACGAGCTTTCCTGAGGGGATGTTTTTTCTGGGTTGGGGGTGTGGGGAAGATAATGAAGTGAGGAAATGGATATTTTCTTCTCTTAATAGGGTTCACCCGCCTTTGATGAAAAATGAATGTGGCACTTTACTTCATGACAATCAGAGTGTTTCAGCTATTGTTTGCGCTCCTCCCATTGTAGTATAAAATGAAATGGTTCAGGAAGGAATTTTGCAATTGTGAATTTTTTTTAATTAATTTTATTTTCCAAAGCAGTTTCCGGGGGGATTTTAATTAGAAACTCTCCCTCTGCGTGCTCCACAGCAGCCTAAAGAGCTGAAGAGGAGGAAGGGCAGGCACCCTTCCTTTTGTTGCCAACTTGAGTTAATCTTCCCAGTTTGCTTTCCCAGTCCGTCCTGCCTCTGCGCCAGACCCAGATGGTTTCTCAGGGCTGCCCTGGACCAGGAAGGTCTCTTGGCCGTGCCACAGAACTGCATTTCTCTCCTCTGGGCTGTCTGCCCTGTCCTCTGGGGACCTGGGGTTGATACTGTGTCAGCTCAGCCTCTTCTCTTCCACTCTTGCTGGAGAAGGCAGGAGACTCTTGAGTTTCCAGCCCTTTTGCCAAAGGCCTCTGCTCCTCACAGAGGAAAGACACCATTTCAATTCATGTCACAGGCTGCTTCCACCATGTCTGGGTTTGCTGCTGGTGGCTAAGGAAGATTCTCTCTTCCCACATTCACGAGAAGAAACAAAACATAAAAATGGTGCTTGAGCAACCTGCAGAGCTCTTGAGACAGCTTGGAGGGTCAGGGATTTGTTTTACTAACAGGTACAGGGTTTCCCTCAGCTGTAATTTCATTGTCACCAGGAGCTCACATCTCTTTGTTTTACATACTGGAAGGAACAGGCAACTGAGCTGGTTTCAGTGTGTGGAGGGGAGCTGTGATCTCTTCTGCCTGAGAGAGCACAGCTCTGTTGCATGGAGGAGTTGCTCTGGATGCAAGAGGCTGGACTTCGCTCCCTGAGTAGTGACCTGCAGCTGATGGAGGGACTTGGTCCCGCTTCTGCTGCCTCCACTCAGCAGTCTGAGCCAAACTGCTGCACTCCAACTTTGCTCCCTTTTATCCTCTCCATGGTAAAGAGTCTCCTCTTGTGCCTGCACTTCCCCAAACCCAGGTGATGGTGCTTCAGGGAATTCAGAAGCAGCTGAGCAGTAAAGCTGGGCCCTGTGTCTGTGTCCACTCTGCACAAGTGGGGTTGCTGGCTCCTTTCCTGGGATGCACAGAGGAACATCTTATCTGACTGCCTGGTGTTTTTACTTGGAAATTGTTCAAAGGCACCATATTCCCCTTGTGAAAGCCAAACTTGAAGGGGCTGGTCATGACACTAGGGAGATGCATATGGGGTTCCTGCACTGCTGCTGCCTGGACAGACCTCTTAGAGAGATAAAGCAGATGCCTGACCCAGAGCAAACTGTGCCTGTGTCTATTGGAGCTTTTTAGCTTTCAAAGCCGTGCCGAGCCCTGCTTGAGAGCTCAGAGCAAAATGGTTTCGTGGTGCTCCTTTTTTCTCAGACACAAAGCTGCTGAGGTGTAATAAGCCGAGGGGAAGGCGATAAGCTACTTGGTCAGCTCTGCATGCGGCAGCAGCACGTGTGCCGTCATTACCCTTCAGAAGCTGTATCTCCTGTAAAGGCACTTGGGAATGAATCTGCTGGGGCAGCTCCTGTGGGAAGGTGGCTGTTGCATCTGGGTTTCTCTGGGAGCAGAGAGAGAGAGCATTTGAATTGCCATTGCATCTTGAGCCCCTCTGCATAGCCAGGGCCCCTCGATGCTGGACACTGTACCTAGAGCTGGGGGTAATCTTTATCCCAGAGATGAAGAAACAGATGAGAAATGATCCCTTAGAGGAAATGAGGTACTGAAATTAGATGATTTGCTGGAGCTGTGCAGAAAATATAACAACGCTTGGGTGGCATGCTTAAGGCGGTGATGGGAACTCTGCATTGAGGCTTACAATTTGTGATGATGCTTAAACAAGCATTGGCTGGAAGAGTTCAGAGGGAGAAAGCAGCATTGCAGAGGGTGCTAGTGTGGAGCCCTGAAATAAATCGAGTCAGACTGGGTTGTGTCACACTTTGGGCCAGGCCATCCCAGGCCAGAGGTCATTAAAGCTGAGAATTGAACCCAGGTAGGCTGAACCCACTTAAGGAAACTCTGCTCCTGGGTGTTTGTGTTCCCAGTGCTGCTGTTGAGCTCTGCACAGGATGGGATTACGTGGCAAGGGATAAATCTTTCCCTGATGCCAGCTGGCATACTTCCATCAAAGTCAGCAAGGACAAGGGACATGTCTCCCAGTACAGGCTTTCTGGTAGCTGTAGTTATGGGTACTGACATGGCCTGAAACAGGAGGACAATACCTGTCACACACCTG
The DNA here is from genome assembly GCA_024611175.1 of Megaceryle torquata. Classification (NCBI taxonomy): domain Eukaryota; kingdom Metazoa; phylum Chordata; class Aves; order Coraciiformes; family Cerylidae; genus Megaceryle; species Megaceryle torquata. The sequence goes on along the minus strand of JANIJG010013010.1, from coordinate 23,279 downwards.
TGGTTCCAACACCACAGCCCATTGATTTGTGTTCATTTATATGAGAAGCCCTAGATCAAGGTGGGCTTTGGGACTTGACATGTAAAATTATTTCCTGTCTTATGTGGCTGTGCAATTATTTCCTTTACAATTGCATGAGAAAAGTGAAGTCAGGAGATGAGCAATATTACAGAAATAATTGAAGACATTAACATGGAAGGAGTAGAAAAAGTTCAGGCCTGAATTATGATTCATTACAGATCAGGTGCTGCTATGTATATGTGAGGGGGAATTTTTCCTCATTGCAGAGGGCTGTGGGGAGCCCTAGTGAGGGTCTGGTGACAGTCGACCAGTAAGGCATAGACCCTGGAAGGCATTTTCCTTCTGTCTTCCTTACTACTACCCTTTCCTTTGGGATTATCTGTGTGCAGAAGGGCTTCTTGTCCATTAATAGGCCTTCTGAGAGAAATGAGGTGCTTGTGATTGCATTCTGTCCATCTATCCTCTCCTTTCTACCCCAGTAATCTTCTAAAGCAGTAGCCAATTTGAACCACATTTGAGAAAAGAATCAAGGTCTTAAGAGATGTGTTGTTTAGTAACTTAGCTCAGTCTTCCTGTTGACCATAGAAAAAGAGGAGTCAATTGCTAAGGTTGCTGGGACAGGAGCAGTTTTTCTGCTCTAGAGTCTGCAGCCAGTATGAAGGAGCACTAGCTGCCTGCTGACATCCGTGACCATATCTCAAAGCAATTGATAACAAGGGGTCAAAGAAAAAAGATAATCTAGAAATAAGGTGGGTGGTTTTTGTTGTTTTGGTTTTTTTTTTCCCTTTGTCCTTTTTTCTTAGAGTGCCCTTACCTAGAGAATCGCTGATAATCTTAGTGCCATAATCTTTCCCACTAAAAACTGCTGGCAACTGACAAAGCCGCTCTTGCCTTCTGCCCCTTTGTTTGTAGGATGAATGTGTCACTCCACAGCCTCTTTCTCTGCAGTTGCAGCCCATCCTTTTGACAGCAGAACCCCCACAAACCCAGAGAAAAGTTTATTTTAGCAATTCCTCTAGGTCATCCCTGCAGAGGAGGAAGAGTTGTTCCTAAGGGTGTCTTAGTCCTCCCTGGAACACATCAATCTTTCAGAAGCAGGTTGGAGATCATGCTTAGATCCTGAGGAACACACACACAGACTGTGCTCCTTCTCTGTGTCCTCAGCTTTCAGGGACCTGCCAGGCTGTTACAGGGCTGTAAGCCTGGTGACTCAAGACTTGGGCACCTGCCCCTTGCACAAAGGCTGACTGCAGAGTGCTACAGAGCTGTGCTGGGGCTGACAGATAAGAAATGCCTGGAAGGGAGACCTTGAAAGAGAGGGAACACAGCAGGTTTGGTAGCCTGTCTCTCCTGTATGCCCTGCTGTATCTGCAGACTCCTGCCGCTGAGGTAGCTGTGCTGGAAGTGTTCTTGCAACCCTCTAACCCGCTGCTTGTTTTGTTTGGCCTTTGTGGATTATGGGCTACGGGGGTTTTGCGAGAGCAGGGATGTTCTTTTGGGACAGGGCAAATCCTGATGCTGACGTGTTTCTGGATAGCCGGATAGATCATGCTGCTCTATTACCAAACCACCAGTAAACTCAGAGACTTTTAGCTCTTTTCAGTCCTCCATTGACAGGAGACTTGCACATATATGTTTACCAGCTGTGTTGAAGAGCACCACAGCTCACTGCTTTGACTTCTGACCTACTGCTGAGCTATGGGGATGTTTGGTGGTGGTGCCTGCTGTGTTTTCTCCTTGTGCTTTCTGCAGAAGTACTAGGCAAGGAGCAGAGATGTGCTGCCTTCTCAAGAGAAGGGGCCAGAGGCAGTGTTTTCACCTTTTCATTAAGACAAGCATGTGAGACTTTATCACTCTTACTAAATGTCTTAAAATGTGTCTGGAGGAGTGGAAAGGGCAGCTTCCAAATGGAAGTGCTTGGCATGTCTCATAGCTGCTGTCTGGGAGCATTGCAGAGAGGCTGTGCCACTGCTTTCAGATGATGGTCGGTATTGTAGCCCAGGATGTTGGATCTGTATAGCTCTGTACAATTCATGAAACCCTGTAATGGCATGTCTGTGCTGTGTATAAGCTGTCCCCAGGGGGAGAAGTGTGTGTGTTTGAATGCCTTGTTTTGATAGGGCATCGCTGATGGTTTTTTAGCATGCACAGAACCATGGGCTGTGCCTGGGATCTGCCTTTGTATGAGGATCAAGAGAGATGAACCAACCTCTTATGTGAGTTGCAGAAAAAGAGGCCTGCTTTTTTTTTTTTTTTTGTCGTCTGTGTGTGTAGGTGGGAAGGAATTGCTGTTATTTTTATTTACTTTCCCTGGTTAAGTCCCAAAGATCTGCTTCTCTTTTTGCATGTCTAGTCCTAATTACAGCATGGGCATGTTTGTTTTCTCCGAGAGGCTAAGCTCTAAAAGCAATTTTCCTCTGTGCCTTTGTTTTCATCACCCTGCAACATGAGAGATCTGAGCAGCTGTCTTGGGTGCTTTGCTCAAAGAGGAGAACAAGCCCTAGTGAGAAGGGCAACTGGAAAGAGAGATTAATTAACCTGGCCTTGCTTGGCCTTGTAAACGGGGGGAGAAATCTCTCTCAAACTGCTTGTTGTTCATTTAGCTTGTAAAAAGCTGCCTGGTCTTGCTCACGCTCGGTCTTAATCCAATCCACCTTCCCGCAAAGCTAATTGCCAGTAATTTGCCTGCACATCTCTAGTGTCCTTCTCTTCCTGACTGGCTTTACCAAGCTGTGGACCAAGGTGATGGAGAGGAACACTTTTCCTTTCTTTGGCTACAGAACAGACAGTACAAGTCTGTTGATCAAGGCCACTTCTCTTGATAATACCAGGAAGATACTTGTCTAAAACAGGGGAGGGGAACATGGAGCAGAGGTGGTAGTGGAGAATGTCTCTCTTCTGCTCCCAATGTATTTACAGCATGATCTAATTAAATGAAGGCTGGGTAGCTCAGATCTATTGATTTTCATCAGTGGTAACCTTGCTATGTTATCAGAAGTGAGTAATCCCTTTTCTGTAGAGCAGACATTGATAGATCAATAGGAGAGAGCATGCTGTACCTCCTGGCAGCTCTATCAACCTTGGAGGAAGAGCTATCAAGGGCACCAATGTTCCTCTACTTCCAAAGCTTCATCACTTCCTTCCCTGCAGTTGCTGCACTCTGACTCCTCTGCTATTGCTACATGCTGCTCACTAGTACCCTCTTGGAGATTCCTCATCTCCTTAGAAAAAGTTCTGGTATTTCCTTCCTATCCCATGGGACAATCAGCCATTAAGCTCCCTCTTGGTTTGGCTGTGCCAATTGCCATGTTAGATCCATTACTTCCGAGGCCACAGCACAGGAGGGCACCAGAAGAAAAGGAGGCTCAGAGGAGACCTTTTTGGTCTTGATGCCTCCCTGAAAGTTTGGAGCCCAGTGGGGGTTGGTCTCTTCTTCCAAGGAACAAGTGTCAGCACAAGAGGAACTGGCCTCAAGTTGCCCCAGAGGAGGTTTAGGTTGGAGCTGAGGAACAATTTCTTCCCCTCCAGGGTTGTCTAAGCCTGTCCCAGGCTGCCCAGGGCAGTGGTGGAGTTCCTGTGATTCATGGAGGGGTTTAAAAGCTGTGGAGATGTGGTGCTGGGGGACATGGTTTGGTGGTGCCCTGGCAGTGCTGGGTTAATGGTTGGACTTGATGATCTTCAAGGTCTCTTCCAACCTAAATGATTCTATGATTCTAGCTCACCCTTGCACAGGCTTTATTTTGGAGAGGACTCAGGGACAAAAGGAAGGAGGGAATTTATCCATGATGGGCTAAAGGTTTGGGGTTGTATTGGACTTGCTCCAGCACTGAGCTTCTGTTTTGTGAGCCACTGGGTGGACCTGGACCCCGTTGACAATGGCAAGACTCTGGTAATGGTGAAAGGCACAGATTTTTGTGGATGGTTTGAGTGTAAAATGGCTTCCTCCTGGGAAAGGAGATTCTGAATGTGACACTGAGATGGAAGGCTTGTAGGACAGGGAATTGAGATGGTTGATTTTGAATTTTAGTAAACAAAGAGCACAGTTTTCTTTTCTCTAAAGATGGTAGTCAGCAGAAGTTTTAATGCCATTAAGTGCTAGATACACACTTTGGCTGCAGCCATGCGCAGTCAGAGCTTGCAGGAGAAGGCACTGGGGACAGAAAGGCAAGGTGGTAGGGTGAGGAGAATGCAAAACTATCAAGGCTGTTCTAATCCCCTCTGAACTCTGCCATTGAGACTTCTGATAACATATTTGTTTTTGAAGATTTCACTCGATGCTGCTCCTGGCTGGGGAGTGAGAAGATGCTATGCCGGCTGCAAATTGTCTTGATAGAAAATAGTGGTACTTTGGCCATTAGCTGCATGAACAACCACTTTGTTCTGCTCTCTAATCACTTTGCCTATACATAATTTGGTGCCTGACACACCACTACAAATACAGTGATTATTCTTAACAGTCATATAGAGTGCATATAATTTGAAGGTGAACGTGGGAGCTGTCAGAAGGAAATGTCTAGCCTGTGAATAGCTGAAGGTCACGTCACTGCAGTGGAACCTCTTCCTCATGTTTGCAGTTAGCAAAAGTGAATTCTCCATGCCAGGAGGTCTTCATCTGTGTGGGACAAACAGGTAGGCAGGAAAGGGAAGAGCACACGTGGCAGGAGTCCATGGGATGCAAGTGTCTGCTTCAATCAGTGTTTGTTTTGGAGAAGCACTGATTCCAGTTTTGGCCTGGAAATTTCCAGTGGGATGCAGTTGATCAGTTCCTGCAAATGTGATGTAAGGACAGCCCAGTTTTCCTGTGTGGGTGGTGTGTCTCTGTCCCACTCTGCCTCTACTGTGTCAGAGCAGGTCCTGAGAACGGGGAGGTAAAGCTCTCCTTTTGTTACAGGAGTAGTTTGAGGCTCACCTGGAATTTAAACATGACAAATCATCAGCTTTGCCTCACCTTGAGTTTACAGGAGACTGCATGTGCCTCATCCTTTTGGTGATGATGGGGTTTGCTCTCCCTATCACATTATCTACATTTGTTTTCTACCTGATATTCCTTCCTCTGGTTTTTGGAGCAGATTAATGAAATGCTGCAATCCAGGGGGTAGTGGTTTGATGTTTCTCAGGACTCAACAACTAATAGCTTATGAGTGATTCTTCTCACACATCTTATCTTCCCAAATTAGACACAGGGAGACAATCAAAGTCAATGCCAGGATTATTGTAAAATCTTTACAGCATTTCTCCACAGAAGTTACAAGAGGAATGTTGAGTTGTTCCATGGATATGTGATTTCCACCCCCGCCCTTGCTTTGAAGCTTGCCAGATGGGGGTCTGCAGCTGGTGGGACTCACTGTGATCTGTAACAGGGGAAATGCTAACCACTCTTTTGCTGCCATACACAGCTCTTCTCCATTAGCCTCCAACAAACCTGGGAGAGACCAAATGTTACTAGGAAGCCTACAGATGCTTTGAATGAAAATCCAATCTTTTCTCTCAACTGAATAATGAAAGCTTTGGGAATGTACTTGATACTGTGACACCTAGAGAGCTGGAGGACTTTTTGGGAGGCAGGTGGGAGAGGAGTCTCTGTCTGGGACTGAGTCCTTGGTGTTTCTGTGCAGCACTGTTGGAAGGTTCAGTTAAAAAACAAACAACAACAAAACAAGCAAACACCCCCAAAACCCCCGCAAACAAAAACAAACAAGCAATGCAAAATTCTTGTGTGTTCTGGGGTTTCAGCCTGGACTTGGCACCTTTCTGTGAGGCATCCCTGTGGGGTGGAAGGAGGCAAGAAGAAACCAAAGCGCTCTGTGTGTGTGTGTGTGTGTGCGCGCAGAACTTGGCTGAACCCTCAAAACTCTTTCCATGGTGTGTTTGGAGCTGCAATGAGGAAGAAGCACCCAAACACACTCTCCACACTGGCTGGCCCTTGTTCCCATGTGTGTTTTGCAGGCAAAGCCTCATGTGCTGAGGCTCTTCATGCCTTGTTGGCTCTCTGTGGGCCCCTCCAGTTCCTCCCAGCCCATTGACTGGTGCAGGGTGGGATACTTGATAAAACAATGCTCCTTCAGCATGAGGTGTGCTTGGTGAAGTTTAGGTGTAGGAAGGGTGGGTATGGAGAGTGACTAATTGGAGGCCAAGAGGCAAAAGTGTCTGACAGAACAGGATTGATTTGAAGCTTTTCACTGGAACACTTGCAAAAAAAAAAAAAAAAAAAAATCAATGCTTATTCCCTGGACTCAAGTGTGTGTTTACTGTATTCAGCAGCCAGCATTAAAAACGAATTCCAGCAATTGCAATTACAGCTTTCTCCTTCATTGCCATGTCCCCTCTCCTCCCTCCACCATTCCCCACCTCCCCTCTTCTTGATGGCTGGCTTTTGTCATGTTCTGGAGCTTAATGCAAAGCTGATGCAGTCAAACTGCAAGTGGTTTTATAAATTGTAAAGCCCCCCCTTCCCCCTTCCTTTCTGTTCCCTTGGGATCTTTTCCTGAGCACTGTCAAACTTGATTCAGCTCAGAGCCATGGAGGTGCCTTGCTGAGGAGGTTGCGAGGTGCTGAGCCTGGCTGGTGCTCAGCTCAGTAGTGAGGCAGTGGGCCAAGGCTTGTTAGTCCTAATGCTCTTTAAGACCATTTGATTTCCAACATTTAGGGACAGGGGGCTGTGTGGGGAGTCTGTGTGAGGATGTGGTGGGACAGATGGTGAGGGGGAGCTGGGAGGAAGGAGCCTGTGCAGTGGCTGAGGAGGGCACCAGTCTCCAGAGCAGGTATCACACCTATCCTGCACCAGCCTGGGTTCCCCAAGACGGTGCATCCAGCCCTGCATAGGGTGCCCAGCACTCCCCCATAAGCCCTTCTGACTGGTCCCAGTAGAGGGCACTAATGTCTGTACACCAATCCTCTTCATTAACCTTTAATTAACATGTGGGTTGCACTGGTTCTGACTCTGGACAGGGTTTGTCCTGCCTACCACAGAGAGGCTGAGGTTAAAGCATTGGGTGCTGTGATTCCCCAGGACCAGCTCCATAACAAGGGCCACTCGGAGAGTCATCCTGAGAGAGTCAAATGAAGTTATGTTTTTCAATTATTATTTTTTAAAATTTTCTCCTATGCTGTGTGTTTTTTTCAGCTGCAGAGGAGGGAGACAGAGCTTCCCCTCCCCTGTGTTAACAAAGCAATTGTAGATGTGAGGAACTCGTATGGGGGGTTAGCTGGTGTATTAAGTGGAAAGAGCTCAGTTTGACCTGCAGACCCCCAGCTGGGGGGGGGGTGTGGGGGGTGTGGGAT
>JANIJG010013008.1:0-88006 GCA_024611175.1 Megaceryle torquata | reverse complement strand
CTGAGGGCAAGCACCAAGGGGGATGAGGGGAGGAGGGGTGTGGGTGCCTGTGGGGGTGGTGCCTGGAGATGTGAGGCAATCTCAACTGCCTACTCTGGTTTGAAAAAGGCAGAGCAACCCTTTTCAAGAAATCCACAAGCAAAGTTCAAGTGAAATCCTGTTACTGAACAGACTTTTCTGTGCTGAAACTGTAGGTATTAACTCCTTTGTTTAAAAGGCTCCAGTTAAAGCCAGAAAGTCAGAGGAGATCATTAGCTGCCGAGGCTCTGATGCACAAATCTTATCCCATCAGATCCTAATGACTTGTAAAGGAAAAGAGAGGTATGTGGATCTTGTCTAGTTGGAGAAGCTGTTGAAAATTGAACTACACTTCCTCAGACAAAGTAGGGCAACAATGTGCTGGTTTACTCCTGCTCTTGAATGGTTCTGTGAAGAAGAGGAAGAGATTGAATATTAATTACAATCTCTGACCATCTTTGGAAAGAGGAATCTTGATTTTATGTAATTTCTGTAGCAACACAATGGAATCCTTAGGATTCAAGGAAAAATCATGTCTGTTGCTGGGAGATGAAACCCCAATAGAAAAATCACTTCTAAGCATAGTTTCCCCTTATAACATCAGCCTGCTGAAAGTCTAAGGAAGCAGTCATCCTTTAGTCCTTCATGATGATAACTGAACATTTATCTCACCTTTGCTAAGTCACTGTAGGGACAGCAACTGTTTCAAACACTGGAGACTCTAGATCCTGCCCTCTACAGGTGTATGATAAAGTTGAAACACTGTTGTTAGGAAAATGGACTGCCCAGGGAGGTGGTGGAGTCACCATCCCTGGAGGTGTTTAAGGAAAGACTGGATGTAGCACTTAGTGATATGGTCTAGCTGATGTCATGGTGTTAGGTCATAAGCTGGACTTGATGATCCTGGAGGTCTGTTCCAGCCTCAGATATTTTGTGATTCTTTGATAAAAGCAAACACAATCATTAGAGCAGAAACTGTAGATCAGATCGGCATGAGCCTTTGGCAGTTCTTACTATGCTCTTTACATCTTTTTAGACTGCACCTCTTGAATAGTCTTTGACCGTATGCATGTCATTCCTCCAGGCTCCATAACTATTTCAGGGAAGTACAGGAGACAATACCTTGCTATCTCTTTGTCTTCTCTGCCATCCTGTACTCTGCTAGATATGGGAACATTGAGAGTTCTAGCGATCTATCAAAACCCAAACAGGGAGACTTTAAGCCTAGGGTGTGGGTTGATTTTTTTTTTTCTTTTTCTTCACACACATGTAGATAAACTTTCCCTATCAATTAATTAACAGACTAAGGAGGCAACAATGCAGCATGAAACGGGAAGAAGGCTGAAAAATTCATTGTTATGCAATATTCCAAAAAGTATTAATACAGCTTCAGCCATTCTCATTAGTTAGTGTACCCTGTGGCTAAATAAGATGCAGTGTCAGCAGGGTTAATCAGATCTACAGTTGGCCTAAACAAGCGATTTGTTTTGGATAGCAGCTGGCCTAACAGCAGCACATAAAATACCGGTATCCCATGGAAAAAACACATCTGAGACAACAGATCTATCAGATAGAAGGCATTAATCCTGTAGTGCAAGGCTGCTGTACCCCAGTACAAGGAAGGGTCATAGCTGGGCAGCAGCGTGGAAGACACCTACACACAGGAAGCCTCATGCTCCATTTCTGCCTATTACCTTACTTGTGTCATACTGTCTATGAATGGACCAAGGGAATATCAATGAAGCTTGAGAGAGAGAGATACATAGATAGATAGATAGATAAGCTAGTACAAAAACAAGCATTTCCCCTGCATTTTGTTTTGTCAAAAGGTAATTCTGTTTTGCGTAATGCATTTCATAGGCTCTCTGTATATGTAGCTATGCACCTGGATAACACTTTTGAGAATTAATATTTTTCCTTTCAAAATTAAATAGCTGACAGATCACTGAAATATCTTACCCGAGATATCACACTGGTACATTGTACGTCAGTGCATTTTGTATTTATCTGTAATTTTTACAATTCAGTACTCATCATGTCTCACCACTAAACATGCAGTAAGTAGCTCCTAAGGCAAGAATGTAAATGGCAACATGAGTCTTGATAATACTTATTCAATCATAAATAGATTGGTTCATCTTCAACTGATGCACAGGATAGTATGTGTATAAATTCTGGTACCAGATTTAGAAAAGCACTGTCAAGTCTAAAGTTACAACACCAAATGTTATGGCTAGCAGAATATGATCCTTGAAGAATACTATATATTATATAACTGTTGCACTCATTGAGAAAGCCAAATGTAGACTAATTCCTCTAACAACTGGAAAAATTCCTATTTCTCTATCATTAAGTCCACTAGGTTTCATCTTTCTAAACTTATTTACTATGGTCGGAAAAAGTACACCTTGGCAGTCTCCTAGTGGTAACTAGAACTTCCTACAGTACAAAGAGGCATACAGCTATAGTCCTGCTGGGGCTGGTGTGACATTTGGAGTACTGCAGGGAAGTTTGTAGCTTGTAGCAAAACTGAAGTCTTGAAACACCGTTGCGCTGCACACAGTTCAAAACAACAGTTAGCTTCCAGCCACTTCAGTTGCAAAGATACATCACAGTCCCTTAATAATAGAAGTTGCCCACAATTGTAAAACAACAACAACCTAACACTGTGCAGACCTTTCCTGGGCTTTCTCAGTGGACTTTGGCAGGCACTTAGAAGGCCTCCCCGCAGGATACAACTTTGTACCATCATATGTAACAGCATTGCAAGACTCTAATCAATTTCTGTACCCTTTTATATCTCTCAATCAGATTTGAACTCTGAAGAGTCAGATAATATTTTCCTTTCCATTCAATTCTTCATGTTGTATTTGCTATAGTAACAACAGTCAGCTGGGGGCAAAGAAATCCTAAATGATGTGTGTTGTGGTAAAGTCAATTAACCAAGATTTCATTCTGTTAAGTATTCTGCAGACATTTCTGCCACAAAGAGCTTAAAAATCTGTAAGTCAGTGAACAGGTGACAGATGAATGAAGTGGACTTTGGGTAGTTTGTCTAAAAACCAAACTGAAATACACCCACAGCCCACACATTGACACAGTACTGGTCAAGAGCAAGCACAATGGAAATAGTATAATAACTGCAAGGACATTTTTTTTATAGTCTTCTGCAGCAGAGAACTTTTTTCCTATGTGCTATCTGTAATTACACAGGCAAATTATTTAATACATTCATTTATAAAGGTAATTATTTTTATCTTCATAGTTTAAGCCAGCAAGAAGGTTAAAAGCAAAATTCAGCTAAATAGCAAAACCAAGTCAAGATTCTCCAATGAAGTTCATTTAATTTATTTTAATTGATAATTACAGACATATCTATTATTCCAAATTTCAATAAATGTTTGGTCTGTGTGTTATTGGTTAAATACAGTATTTGAGACCCTATCTCTACCATAATATGAGGTTACAGTGGCTCTGTACCACATTTTTACACTCTTGCAGTATGTTTTTCCTCTATCAGACAAATGTAAACAGAAGATACCAAACCATCACATCTATGTATATAGGTCAATCTTTTGAGCAGTGACAGTCTACTGCTCTTTGCAAATGCCTGCCATGAACGGGCCCTAAACACTTCACTGGCTCGCAGGCTCCCCCTACAGTAATGGGGTTTAGTTTTTTTTTCAAGAACCTCCATTTCATTCAGGATGCTACTATGTTTAGTTTAGTTTCACATCTATGGTAAACTTCAAACTTCGCTGCTTAGTAATTCCCGTCTGAATTTCCTTCACTGCTTGTCTTTATGATACGTGAGGGTCTCTGTAATCTTCAGCACGCATCCTGTGATAGGGAGCCTGGCATGAAGACACAAACCACTCTTGATGAGCCTCGCAGGCCTTGCTGCGTGGTCTGAGAGGGGGAGGAAGCCCTACTACCCATCCAGCCAGAGGAGATGGCAGTCATTGTGTGGACAGGACCAACATATTACAAGTTGTCAATCAGTCAACTTCAGTTGTCAGCCCCAGTCAGAGTCACCAGTTCATCTGATGATGAGAGAGGTACCATCTTAAAGGCAATACAGATTTCATCCTGTCAAAAGACAAGAGTCATTGTATGGGGAGTGTGGGAAACCTAAGGGCAGCAGTATGCAGATTTCATGTTTCCCAACCTTCACCAATACTACAGTAGGTTACTACACTACCTTGATTACTACATTAGTTTAAGTAGGATTATCTTTACATAGATGAAAATACGAAACACCATGGACTATTTACTGATACAATAGCTGGTTCAGAACTCTGGGTGGCATTTGGCTTTTTTCTATTTATTATGAATGGTTATAAAAATGTTAAGTACCATCAGAAAGAAAACCAATAACTGAAACTCAGATCATTCAAACAGATACTGGTTAATATTAAGGAATTTACTGCCACTACAACCGCTATAGCTCTGCTAATCACAAAAATTTCAAAACTGTGTAAAGGTATCATATTGTCCACAGATGTTTAAAGTACACATTCACAGTTTCTCCATTCATGAAGCCTGTGTGAACAGAAACTCAAAGGTACAATTCTCACACACCAATAGCCTAAGCCTTAACTAAACCATGAAATACCATGGCTCCCAACACTAAAAAGTCTTAAACAATACAAATTAAATCAATGTTGGCTGAAGAAAAGGACAGAGATTTTACTAAATTGTGATTGAAAAACCTCAAAAACGAATATAGAGATATGCACAGGAGAAAAAAAAAAGAAAAAAAAGACTAACACATCACAAAAGGCTAGTAGTGCTGTAATAAATACACGCTCCCCACCCCTCAATACTGTTTTTCCTCATTCCAGTTTAGGAAGCAAAGCATAGATTACTAAGGTCCTTTACTATGTTTTGTACAAAGTACCTTGCCATGAAAGAAATCATTTTTGTACCAAAATGTGAGAAAGATGCTTGTATGACAGAAAGCAGATCAGTTAACAATTTGTTACTCTCCTAAATACTACTGTGTGCAAAAGCTTAAGGCAGCTATTCTGGAAATCTTGGTACAATTCCTGGTTCAGTTACCCAGCAGGTTGAATGAGCAAATCTGGGCAAGTCATTTCAGTGACTCCCTATCTGTAAACCAGGGCCATCAAACTTAGTTCCCTTGCTTTGGCACTTTCTGATAAGTAGTTCAAAAACTAAATCTTAACTAGCGTGATAGTACCAAAAAAAATTACAGTACCAATGTATACATTTTATGCTGCAGTGTAAATGCCATGAGGTAATTCATCCCTAGAGTAATATAATCTTAAAAGCACTATTTTTCCCCCAAAATCATTATTTCTAATTAGATCATCTGCTAGTTGGTGGGTCCAGTTAAGATGCAAATAAGGTGAACAATAAATGGACAAATATCAGATGAAACACATGCTATGGAGATAACTTACTATCACTGCAGATAGGTGTGGAATATATGTGCTAAAAACCCTAAGATGGTCTCTTTCCAAGTACTGAAAAGTGCAAGTATCAAAACAGATAATTTCTGTGCCTTTTACTTAGGGAAGAACAGAGAGAGATTTCTACCTACCACTGAAAACACGAAGAAAAACTCTGTATTATTAAAAAAACCCAACGCGCACACACACACACACACACACACACACAAAAAGCACCCAAAAAGAGAATCAAATAAAAGAAACCCACATCCCACCAATACAAAGGATTTAAAGGCACACTCTTGATACCACACAGATATTTTAATGTCAAGTTTTCAATCAAGAAAGCAGGTAGTTATTTACCAGGAATGAAGAATTCTGCCACCAACAACCTTCATAATATTTGAGTCAGAAATGCAATGCAAATCAGTATCTACTAGGAAGTGTTCTCCTCCACTGATCATTTTATGCCTCTTATGCAGCACTGAGCATGGAATTTCTAGTCACCAACATGATTCCTTACCCTTCTATAATCCAGTATGCAACAGCTCTTATCTCCTGGGCCATAATATGTCAAATACTTCTACATAATTAAAGCCACACTGATTGACTGGCTAAGAATATCACAAGGATAAGTTTCTTTTTAAAGCTGCCTTATCTCGAATCAAGAGTTGTCTTGCAGTAATACAAGATTTTGTGCCTAAAGGACAGTACATATATACATAAAAATAACATTCCTTTCTCCTCCACAACCCAGTAATAAAAAGAAAATATCATTATATTCTGATTTCCCTTTGTAGTGCTAAATCAGAGACTACGAAGGATGGAAAGAGGCAGTTACTGAAGTAGGCAAAATGCATATTTTCATTAAGTATTGAAACTAAGATTTATATTCCTTCCTTGATATAAAACTTTATTGCACTACCCAACAGAACCTTTCCATATTTCACTGTTTCATCCATCTCTGCAGGTCAAGGAAGGTGATTCTCCCCCTCTATTCTGCTCTCACGAGATCCCACCTGGAGGAGTACTGTGTTCCATTCTGGAGCCCGCAACATGATGACTTGAAACTGTTGGAATGAGTCCAGAGGAGTGCCATGAAGATGACCAGAAGGCTGGAGGACTTCTGATATGAAGACAGGCTGAGAGTTTGGTTTGTTCAGCCTGGAGAAGAGAAGGCTCCAGCGAGACCTTATGGCAGCCTTCTAGTACCTAAAAGGGGGCCTAAAGGAAAGATAGGGAGGAACTCTTTATCAGGGAGTGTAGCAATAGGTTAACAGTTTCAAACTGAAAGAGGGTAGATTTAGATTAGATATAAAGAATAAATTCCTCACTATGAGGGTGGTGAAGCACTGGAACAGGCTTCCCAGAGAAGTTGTGGATGCGTCATCCTTGGAAATGTTCAAGGCCAGGGTAGATTGGGCTTTGAGAAACTTGATCTAGTGGAAGGTGTCCCTGACCATGGCAGCAGGATTGGAACTAGATGATCTTTATGATTCCTTCTAATCCAAACCATTCCAAGATTTGTTATTATTGTGGGGTTTATTTAGAAAATAAAACAAAAATCTGTAGAGGTCAAAAATACATGAACATATTGGTGACAAGGCTTATATCTTATCAGGTTATTTTAGATTTTAATGTCCTGTTAAGAGTTCATTCTTTTTAAATGCAAATCTGTTAAGGGTAAATTTAAATATCAAGGCAAGCAATTCTGGTAGCATGGCAACAACATGCTATGCTGCATAGTAAGAATCTGGAATCAAGGCAAGTCTTTGCTTCTTTCCCATAATGGAGGAGTTTATAAGAGTAGACATTTTTGTGTTCTTTGTGTAACTGCCTTTATGACTATTCCTACATCAGCAGTTGTAGTGATCTTTGAAACTCAATACAGCACATCAGCCCTGTGAAACCTGGTAGCATTAACGATGGCCATCCTTAATAGACAGAAAAGCTACAGATTAGAACAGAACATTAAAAAAAAAAATAATAATAAAAAAGGATATGCTTAGTAATGGTGTTTAATACAAGATCCCAGGAGAGAGATCTGGTGTGGATTTGAGTAGTATAGCAGCTCTGAAGCAATCCTGCTTTTGAATGAGAAGCAAGCAAGCCCATCTCCATGCACTCTCCCTGACGTGTTGAAAAGGCATCTCTCTTGGCTTTTAGAGTTTTGAAGCCTATTTTAGGATTTGACTAGACCAAAAGGGTGCACTTGCCTTACACTGAAATTATATTTTTGTGGTAGCTGGTATCAGTAGCTCTAATGTCAATTGCTTTATGTCATTTCACTCTTGGTGATAGGGGGAAAAAAGTAATTAAAATCCTATGTCATTCCAGAAAAGAAACTGCTCTGTGCAACACTAATTATCTACGGTTGCTCCAGCTACTTCAGTAGCCAGGTGCTCAACAATATATTGCCATTTTGGTAGGGTAGGAAAAGGTGATTTTAACTAGCACTACTGAGACTTCCCAGAAAGACAGGCTAACCAGTTAAGTAAAGCAATCTTCTGATTTTGAAGGGCACAGTGGCTGTCAGAAAGTGGACCCAAGTGCCTTTGTTTCTGTCTAGTACACGAAGGCAGTAAATAAATGGAGGACTGTGTGGCAAAAGTTATTTTATTTACTACTCTTTCTTTCCAATAAAGATCAGCTACAAGATCACTGAACCCAAACACCAAACACAACTAATCCTTCTGGAAGGGTCTTCTAATACTGTTTAGGTAGGTGCTGTCCTTGTGGAACTTCTCACTCTAAGTTACAGATTGTATAGAGGGGTAAATAAATGCTGTTTAGAAATACTTGTCTAAATTTTTTTTTTAATTATTGAGCACCAAAAAAAAGAGAGACATAGAGCCTGTTTTGTTTGGTTGGTTGGTTGGTTGGTAGTTGTTTATCCTGGTTTAATGCATACAACACACTGATGACTTCATTGTTTTCTTTCATACAATTTGAAAAAAGTATCACCTTGATTTTGGGATTGCAGCTGATGTTCCATCCAGACTCCCTACTTCTACTTAAACATTCACTCTTTTGGAGCCTACAGTTCTTTCCTGTCACTTCCTCTTCCTCCTCAGGGAATTTTCACATACAGACATATGACTATCATCACCAACAATATATATGTTGTTTGGTTTCTCCTCCTTCCTTCCTTTCTTGTTCTCTTGCTTTCCGATATGCAAATTTTATTTCTCTAATCAGATCAGAACTCCTACAGTAAGACAGCACTTACAGGACCACAGATCCCTCCCTTATGTAGAATACGAGCTTACTCCAAGTTCTATTAACATAACTATTTCAAAAGCACCCATCCTGTCACAAGTGCTTTGTGACAACTACAGATGGTTCCACCCGGCTTTTGATGCACTTTTGTTTCTTCCTTAGTATAAAATGTGGTAATGATTCAATCTTCCCTGTGACTGACAATTTCTGGTCACTCAGCATGAGACCAGTGGTCTTTCCTATGGCAGGATGCTCCTTCCAGAGGCCCTTACGAGATCTCTTCATGTGATTTTCCCAAAGACAGGCAGAGTATGCATATGGAGAACTGAGGTGACATTGACGCTGCTGTCTGTTGCTAGTTTGTAGTGCAACTAATGCTTACATCACCTGTTAGAACCCCAAGCTATCAAAGGTCTTCTACATTTATTACTATTCTTCCTTCTTAAGCAGCTTTCCCAGAGGAGCAGACCACACAGTGATCCCAGGAGATCATTCTTAAGTCATTGTAAAGCCTCAACCAAATGAAGCTCTTCCTGTGGACTCGGGCTCTTAACACAGTGAAATGGAATGATGAAAGTCTATACATAAGAATATGAATTCTCCATCTCTGTTTATCTGCTAAAATATGAATGTTCTGTTCAGTTTTCACTGGAATTACCATCTCATTATTTATCCTGGAGAACCCTGTAGTGTCATACTAAGATAATCATGTGGCTGTCATAACAAATCCAAAGTGGAACAACTGGAAGACAGAGATTATTTATTCTACAGTCACTGCAAGAAAAAAATACCTTACTTTTCTTACTAGAGAAAATGGAAGTGAACTCAAAAAGCCCTATGTTCCCATGTTAGACAACATCACTTGGCATTCTGGTCTACAGTGGTCCAGCGTATAGATCTACACACCAGGCAGAACAGTATCATCACTCACGGTTAGTGTTACAAAACTATTATGTTGGGTTGGGAGCTCTTTGTTTGGTTTGCTTTTTTTTTAAGATGTTGACATACTTGTGACAGTAAGAAGTAACTTGCCTGCTATGACCACATTACAAAATCTTAGCTAAATCTAACCACTGTGCTCAGGTGAAAGAATTTCACTAAATTCTTCAAGAATTAGATCCTGTGAATCCTTAACACACAAAGATAGAAGACATACAAAAGAAAAACTGGCAAGGCTAGGCCTCTCTAGTGCAGAAATGTTTTAGCAATAAACCCAGCAGGTTTCACTCTGAAAACAATGTGTTACAGTACAATTGACTTGAGCAGAGGAACTTCTGCAAAGATTGTAGCTGACAAGCACATCTATGAAGGGGATCTCTCAGAAAGTAAAAGGAAAGACAGAGGTCTGGAAATAATGCTTGCTGGTGACATGTGCCCAAATATTCCTAGGATCAGTGTACAAAACAGAGTTCAAAAACTACTTCATTCAATTAATATAATGGAAATAACCTTCTTTTTAAGTTATAAAACAACTTACTTCTATGTGGCTGAGTCTTCATTAAGAAGTCTTTAACTAGAAGGGCTATTTTCTGAAGGAAACAATTCAAAACAGACAACTATCCCAAGATACTCCTCCATGCAGCTCCCACCGGTAGTCCAGGTGGGTATCAGTAGATGTCTGCGTTGCAGAAGTACTGCTATTTGAAAATCCTTTTCTAGACCAAACCTCACACAGATTATAACTGACATATTTCTCCATTCCAAGACTTTTTGTATACAATATTTGCCAACTTTCCTTTCCTCTTAATTTACTTCTATTTCAAAATAAACTGATCCCTTCATGCATGGTACTTTACAGTATGCATCTCCAGCAGTATTTCATGCAGCCTTATAATCTGAGAACAACACTCCTTCCTTGTCATCCCTACCCACAGGACTTCCAGTTCTCCCTCTTTTACTTAGGTGGAAATACCTATTAATCCCAGAGTTTTCCATACCAGTCTCTGCTCTGCTCTAATTTACTCCTCTTGAAGTGCAAGTCACCCTCCTCTGCTGCAGCAGGTGAATGAAGACAGTAAGTCAGTAAGACTGTAACAAAAAAGGAAAGGAATGTCATGTACTTAAATGACAATGTGTTTACCAACAAGCATCAGAAACAAACAGTTCATTCTGTATGTATTTTTCAACAGTTGTATAAGGCCTTTCTTCTGGGAAATAGTATAATTAGCCAAGATAAGACTTAAGTTCAGACAAAACTGAGAATTGGAATGAAAGCCCTCTTCTCATGGATGCCATGATAAAGCCTAAGTGCTGCATGTTCAGCTTCTGCAGGCAGCATGAGCCTAAAGCACTGAACACTTCAAGAAACACAGGGTGCTTTCTTGAGCTGCTTTTCAGACAGCTCTCAAGGGAAAATGGGTCTTTGGGGGGAAAAAAAAAAAAAAAAGTACATTTTAATGCTCTCTCCAGTAGACTAAAAGCATTTGCAAGTAAAGTACTTATAATGAGCATTTGACTCAGCAATTGCATATTTTGTGAAGTGTCTAAAAACTATTGAACACTGATGCTGCTTTCAGCTCTTCTTAACTTGTGAAGTGCACATGACTGCATTGGTGCTTTATTTTTTCCTACTATAAGAACTTATGTTATGTCTCTTGCACTAATGTCACAAGGCTTTAGCTGCATCACAGGAGTGCAAAAAGATGCTATGTAGAAAGATTCTTGCTTGCAAAAAGTATACTCTTCCTTTTGTTTATATCTACATTAAAATAAGAATATTTCAAGTAAGTATCTCTTATTTGGGAGGCTTACAATAAGGTATTAGTTCATACTAATAGCAATTAATAAAGGTCAATATATCAATCATACTGATATTATACTCCATCTTCACAGAGATGCAGGGGTTAGCCCTAGAATGGAAACTCTAGTTCTTTCTAAAATATTCTGATTTCTAGAAACACATCTGCTTCTTGTATGTGTGCTTATCCATATGTGATACAGGTGTTCATGGGATCGTAGGACAATTCAGGTTGGAAAGAATGTCGGAAGTCTCTTATCCAATACCCTGCTCAAACCAGGGTTGTCAGTGAGGCCCGATCAGTGAGGCATTATCCAGTCTGGTCTTAAAAACCTCCAAGGATGGAGACCACACAACTTCTTTGGGCTACCTACTCCCTTGTACGGTTGTCCTTGTGGGGCAGAAGATTTTGTTTATATCCAGTCTAAACCTCCCATTTCAACATATGACTCTCACTCTCTGCCACACACAACTGTGATGAGTCTTGTTCTACTTTCCTGAAGACCTGCTTGTAAGTACTGAAAGGCTGCTCTTAGGTCTCCCCAAAGCCTCACCTTCAGTAGGCTGAACCAGCCCCACTCCCTTAGCCTGTCTTCACGAAGCCTGGCCTCCAGCCCCAGCTACTCTTGGTGGCTTCTGCAGAACTCCAGCTTACTAATATCTTCCTTGTACAGGAGGAACAAAAACTGGACACAGCATTATAGATGCAGTCCACCGAACGATGAGGATAATTGCTTCCCTTAATCTACTGACTGCATTCATGTTCATACAGACCAGGGTGCTCCTAACCGTCTTTGTTGCCAGGGTACGTGGCTGGTTCACGTGCAGCTTGCTGATCATCAGGACCTCTGGGCTTTCCTGGCAGAGCTGCTCCCCAGCCTCTGTCTTTGCAATGGCATAAAGCATGAAAACATTGCCTTGTTTATTTAAATGCAGATTACAATGGAAATGGGTATTAAAAGTTCACAAAAGCACCTAAAACTGATGTGTTCAAAGGCTACAACAAAGATCTTGTTCTGGACAAAACCAGCATCTTCCATATTTCTCTCTGTGAGCTGGTAGCCCAAAACAGCTCACTTCCTGCTAGATTTCTTCAGCACAGGAATATAAACTGCTAGAGGTTTAAACCATGGTATTTTCATAAATTACTTCTTAGCAAACGTTCTTATCATAACAGCTGTAAAGACAGTAAAATTACGCTTCTTTAAGTGGTTTCTCATGTTCACAGCCTTAAGCAAAGGTCATTTTTAAAGACATTTTTTGTTTAAATTCATGTCCAGTCTCCAATCTGAACTGGATACAAAAAGAAAAAAAAAAAAGCTTTTTGAGATCCTTCCTTAGAATCATAAGACTTTGACCAAAAGAGCTGAGCAGCTATGGTCTTTTCAAGAACACTCTTCCTTTATGATGAGAGTATTGAGGGGAAGCAATAATGCAGCTGCTGATTAGAGGCAACTCTGAATGTTTAAAAATAGCTCTAGATATTTCCAAGCGTAGATAAGAGCTAAACTGTCAGAAAATGTAGGTTCAGGAAGCCTGACAATCAAGGTTTACAAGAACAAGTCTGCAGCCTGAAATCCCATAAGCCCAAGTGGAGTAAGGACAGTGGCTTCCCTTACAGTAGTTCAGTACTCTTAGAACAACATATGGAAAGGAAAGCTCCTTCAACAGTGTCTGTCCCATACAGAAGACAATGTGGACTATACAGTGATAAATTGCAGTGTTATGCTTTAACATAAACTTCAATCTTATGCTTTTCAACATGTAGATAAGCAGCATATACTGTATTTTTACTGAAGTGGCAATAGAGAATTACACTAGAATTCCTCTCTTTTAAAATTACCTTACATGGAAATACTATTACTTACACACAGCAACAGAAAACTACAAGAGCAGTTGTTTCTGGTTTTCAGTTCTGCTGGTAATGAGGGATTTTTGGGTAAAGACATAATACATCAAATACCTTTTCTGCAAAGAGATTTCCCAGCCCCTCCTGGGAGATTATAGGGTGGCCTCTATCCAAACTGGTGACAGTAACTCAGGACTTCTTAAACATCACTGCAATGCACATTACCTCTGTACTATGATAGCTGTATGATCTCGTCTTTATTTAAACTTCCTTTTTTTGCCTGCCCTCACTAGAAAGCAACAACCATCAAAAGGATCGAGGATGCAAAGTACGTAAATATGAAAGCGCAGACTGCTAGTTGAGGCAAAATAAGCCAGTCTGCCTTTCCAAGACGCAGCTCCCAAACGCAGCATTCCCTTCCTCTCCCCCGCCCCCATCCCTTTTGTTATGGCAATACAGAAGCCCTCAACATATTCAAGAAACTGTTCAAAATGGGGAAAACAGACCACGCTATAATGTCTCATGCTGTTTATCCCAACAAAAAAATTAAGTTAAGTTATTATTGTTAAGTATTCTTAACTAAGCGGCATTTTCCTCCAGACCTCACGATGAAGGGAACGGGAAAAGAGCGGATCGAAAGCTCTGATCCATTTGCTACACAGGAGGCATGAAATTAGAAACAAATGCAAACTCTGGGCAGTGCTGCATTACATGCGGGCTCCTCTCGCATTGCTTTTGACTTTATGAAGACAAACAGACCGTTAAGCCTCCCGCCCTCCCACAGATCGCAGGCATTATGCATATGCTGCGCTGCCGGTGCCCGCATTACGGGAGCCGGACGCGAAGGCAGAACGGAGGAGAGGCGGAGAGGAGGGATGGCGGGCTCGGCCAGAGCTCGCGACCGTCCCGGGGGATCCGGTCGCGAGCAGATAGCGTGAGGCACCCGCTGTCCCCAAGGGCGGCCCGGGTCCGAGCGGGCGATGCCAGCTCTCCCGCGGCTGGCAGGACGCGGTTACCGGCGCGGCTCCTCCGCAGCCGCCTCCCCGCCACAGTGGGCAGAAGAGCGGCTCCGCGCCAGAGGGGACATGCGGGCGTGCGGCAGCCCCCTGAGCCGGATCCCCTCGCTGTCGCGCCGCCGACCTCGGCCACACCGGCGTCGACGCCATGCAGCAAGGGCTCCCCCGCATCCCGGATCCCCGTCCTTATGCGAGTAGCGCGGTTGCCAGGGGATGGGGATGGGGAATAGAGATGAGGCGGGGGCCGCTGTTCGCGGGGGGAAGCAGCTGCTCGTGGGGTGGGCAGCCCCCAGCCCCGCTTTCGAGGGGAGCGACGTTGGCGCGGGGCGGGGGTGGCCGCGACGCCCCTTCAGCGCCCGCCCGGCCCCGTGGGCTCCCCGCTCCCCTGAGGGGATCCGCAGGGATGCTGCCAACCCACTCCCGGCGGAACCGCCGGTCCCCCACCCTGCGCCCCTGCTCCTTACCCCTGCTGGCAGCGGCGGGGTCGGTGCCCACCCCGCGCCGCGGCGGGGACACGGGGGCAGCTGCAGCCGCTCTTTTGTGTGCCTGCCTCAGCGCCACACACCGAGACGGCTGGTGAGCCCGGGAAGCTGCGTGCGAGAATACCGCCGGCCGCCCGGGAACCTGCATGGCGCATAGCCCGGCAGCCGCGGCGCCTCCAGGGGGGCCGGGCCGGGCCGGGCCGGGCCGGCTGGGCGCGGCGGGGCTACCCGGAGTCCTCCGTCTCTCCTCAGCATCGCTTCAGCCCGCCCGCCCCGGCCCGCTGTCCCCACCGCTCGGCTGCCCCAGGCCCTGCCTGCCAGCCTTCGTGCCCCGAAGCGCGGGCGTCGCTCTCCGCTCACAGCGTCCTGCTCGGCCTGTTCCCAAAGAGGTTGGAAGAGGTAATGGCAGCACTCCCTCAGCTGCCGCACAGAGGGCGGGCGAGGTGATGCCTTGTTTGTATACCCCGAGTTTCTCACAAAACGGCACAAAAAGTAGGTGTCTGGGAGATAGGGACTAACCTGACAAATACTCCCACAAAGGCTGCACCAGCTTCACAGGTGCCCATGGGGGAACTTGCCCAGACCTGGACCCCGAGGCAAGCTGGCTGTGGGGGCGTCACAGCTGCACCCCCAGCCTGAAGAAAGGGGCAACCCTTCAGCCCGGCTGCCCTTCAGGAGCTCCCTTGAGGAGCCCCTCAAGCAGCAACAGTAAGCAGGTGGGTTTGCTGGAGCCTCCAGTCCTGCTGTGATGCATGGCCAGGCCGCCCTGCACTGGTGGTCTGTACACCTTGGGACCCTGCTTCAGTGATGGGCCATAGCAGAAATTGTTTTCTGTGAGTTTTCCATACCATTTTTCTGAGAAGCACATTCCTGAATGCCAGCTATGTAATCCTGCTAGCTAATGACCCCAGGTTTCCCTCTTACTTGAGGTGCTCCAGTACAACAAAAATCAAACACCAAAAGTTTGAACATTACAGCACTGGACTTAGTCACATTCCGTCATACAGCCAGATTTGTGATACTATTTTTATGCCCTTGTGCAGATAATACATAGCTCCCCCTATAAGGATTAAAAATGGTCTGTAATGTGATGTGATCGGTAGTATTTAAAAGTTCACTGAAGTGAGTTTCTCCAAGAGCACTTCTTACAGAGGATGATAAACATAGTTGGTTCCTCAGGCCTTTTATTCAAACCTACTAGGTCTTTGCTAGGTGATAGTGGTTACTTTGTTTTAAAGGAATATATGCGAGATCAAGTGCTCTTAGGCCAATCATGGGAGGGCTGGCTCCTACGTGAGCAAATTCCAGACTTGTAGCTATTCTTGAGCATAAAAAATAATCTTTCTTATGACAGGAAAAGTGCAAAGATGTAGCCTTGTGCACATAAGGAAGTTTTCACTTTCTCAATCAGTAATAATAATTATAGGGCAGGTATGTGTTTTCAAGTTACTGCAACTGACCTCTCAAAGATTGCAGGGGTCCCAAAGTGTTCAGGATATATTTTTTATTTCCTTAAGTTCCTAACAAACATTCTTCCTCCACCTCATTTTGGAGACACTGACTCAAGACAGATGGTTAATATAGAAAATTACATACCAAAATGGAAGGTAAAAATAAGGTGCAAAATACCAGTCCAATAATGCACTTTCTGCTACTCTCAATTTCTGAAAGTAATCGTTTCCCTACAAGGCAGCCAGAGACACAGCAGTAGGATATTCCCTCTGTTTAATGCAATTGTGCATCATCACATATGCCTTCTGAGTACCCACAGTTACTAGTTACTTCAGAAGTGTTAAAAATATATATATATATATGGTTTAAACCTATCTTTTTTACTGGAAAAAAAAAGCAAAGTCAAAAATAAGTAAAGATCTTCATTAAAGATCTATTTTATATAAGATTTTAGTACTTATTTGCTATTTTTATGCTAACAAAGCATAACAATTGAAAGAACACTTTAGATTACACCTAAAAAAGTCATTAACTGCTTCAAAATGTACCATTACTTTAAAATGTTTGAGTACTCTTCCTCCTTTGTGAATCTATGCTACAAACTCTGCAGTTAACAATGCTATTTAACAATGCTATTTAACAATATGCAACACAGTGCAAATGAACATGAAACTACCTAAATGACATCATTTTGCAGATATTTAAGGGTTATACCATCCCCGGAGACAAACCTCCTACCTTCACAGTAAGATAAATTTGTTTCAAAAAATGTTCAAACTGCTTTGAAAATATTTATCAGAGGTGACAGATTTTGCATTCCTAAAAAGGTGAGGTTTTCTGTTTTAAAATGTCACCATATTGTTATTAATGTCTATTTCCATATTAATCCTGTATGAATCAGTGTTCCAAGTTTAAATTGTTAGTTACCTTTCTGTGTCTAGTGCCACTAAGCACCCTTATAAGAAGTACCAGGGCTACCATTTTAGGTATTTCTTCTGTTTCAGTGTCTAATAATTTGGCCAACATGACAACCACTTTGGTAAACGAACTAAGTATTTATTAAAATAATTAAGTTTTTCTCTTAATTAAAGGTTCTTGAGTCCAACAAACCCAAGTCAGATCACTACAGGAAGAATTTTTTGCAAGGAGAATATCTAATGAAGTGCCAAGGAAATCATTCAGACCTCTAGAGTACCTACCTCAGCTAGATACTGTAAACATTTCCACGTTTCCTTGTCTTTCTATGAGACTTCCTTGGTCACACCAGCTTCCATTCACCTATCTTAGCAATAAAGTTCAAATCCAAGGACTGTCCTTAACAGTAGACAACAATGCTTCTGCATGTGCATTAAGAACATGAACTTAAGTCTCAGCATTAAACGCAGAAGTATTATCCCTACAGGAAGTGGTCTGGAGAGCAAGTGCCACCTTCAATTCCTCTTGTAATTCATTCACGGCCTTCTGAATTTTCAGGCCATGTTAACTGTATTAAAGGGGCAAAAGAAGACACATGGAGAGACTGGAATGGGAACTTGAACTTGACAAATGATGCAAACATGAGAAAATTTACTGGAAAAATATTAACACTTCATCTTTTAAAAAGCTTGACATTATCAGAAACGAATGTCTTTAAAGCCCTGTCTAAATCTCAGGTGAATATTATACTTGTATTTTGTTGTACCAAACATGACACTAAACACATAATTCCATTATGTAAAAATTCTCCTAGACTAAAATGAACTTGCTTCATATCATGCTGAAACTATTCACTGTATATGCAGAGATGTAGGAAAATAGAAAAATTCAGATTGTGGTTTATCTAGGAAAAAATATGACTTTTAAGGATTAAGAAAACATGAGAGAGAAACAGCAAGTATTCAATTTCTACAGCTGAAAAAAAAAAAAAGCCTATGAAAAGAATATCAGGACAAACAATGCTTTCTTAATAGTGAATTCTGTCCATGAATAAATCAACAAATTGTGACTGCAGTCTATCAGAAACATAATTAAGTGAAAAAAATAACTGCTATTTGTTCAGGTCTCTCACAGGTATCTTCCTATGGATAAAACTTGAAAAACAAATATTCAATACCTGTAAAAAAACATCAAATGTGACAAGTATATTACAGTCTGAAATATATGTCAGGCAAATAATTTTTCAGGTACATTTTTCACATTGCCTGCATATCCACAGAGTTCATAAAACAACTAAATTATGATTTATCCATGGTAACTTCCTTGGCAGTAATTGTTTTGCCAAGGAAAACTTATTTACTGATTGCAGAAAGCCATACAATAACATACGGAATTTTTTCTTGCATGAACCAATCAATCAGTGTGAAGCACAGATGGTGAAAACAGAAAATGCAATATTCATTTTCCCTTTATTTCTAAACAGAATAGCTAAACTAACTATTGTTGTCACTGAGAAGTGTGTGTCTGATCTGAAATGTAGTACAAAATAATGTGGGTTGACCTAGAAAATGGACAGTTTCTGTGGTTACAGAGGTAAAATCATGCCGCAAATATGAGGCAACAGAACAGAAATTACTATGTTACATATGCAACTTGGCTCATGTATTTGTCCTTAGAATCACAGAGAATTAATGGATATACTAGTTCTGAAAATAAGATCAGCAACAACAACAAAAAAGAAATCAACCCTCAATCTGTAGCACTATTTCAGTACTCAAAAAGCTGTATTTAATCCATGGGAACTACAGTGAACTTGTAAAGACTGAATACCACATCAATATTCCCAGCACCAGCTCAGTAACTTCACAGCTCATCTATTGTTTTATTTATGAATATTACAGCTCAAGCTTGCTCAAGTTCCACAAGGACTCCATGGCAATCTTTAGGGTGAAGAAAAATCACAGGTTTGCCATGTGCACCTATTTTTGGCTCTTCACTCAATATTCGTATCTTTTTTTTCTTCAGTTCTGTCATAGCTGCTTTTATGTCATCAACCTTGTAAAAGAAAAATACAGTTCAAACAAATTAACATATTACCCTGTATTATGCAGATTCTACATTTAGGATCAATAATACAATTCCTTACTAGAATGTTATTTCTAAATAATTCTGAAAAATAAATTATCAACCAGTTTGAAAACATCTAGTCTTAAAAATAGAAATCCTACAGAAGTTTGCATTTGTTATTTCAAGATTTTATAAAATGTTGTTTAAATAGCTTGTGCTTTATTTAAGAAATTAATAAACAAAAATCACTCATGCCTATTGATTTTTTTTAATGTTTTTACTTCATAAGGCCTCCATAAATAATCTAAACTCTGCATTACTATTACTAAGAAGATCATAGTGCTTTCAAACTATCAATAACTAAAGAAGAATGCCTCCCTGTCTAATTGATGACAGAACATGATGACTCATTCGATGCTGGTGAAAAGGGAGGGCAATGGACAGAAGGTCAAAGAAAAGTCCCTTTTAGTTCTATATATCCTCCTTCTAAGTAGGTTAAGATTCATAACGTTTCCTAAGAGAAACCTTGGAATTATCAGAAACATACTCAGAATATGACCTGGTTTTCTTATTGAACTTAATTATAATAATAGCCTTTAACATAGTATTTCAGTACAGTTTCCTGCAGAAATACATAATAAACAAAAACATGTCGGTGCTGTATAATGTGATCTTAAGTCTGATGTCATGTCATCACATGAAATTTGAATTTTCCCTAACCTTAAATGCATTCATTCTTTGAAATAATAAAGTTAGCACTCTGTTTAGCAAATCCAAGAGTCAATAACCAATAAAGACCAAAAATTAAAATAACAGCATTGCTGTTTTTCAAGACTGAGGTGTCTGGCCATAACTTGGTGAATAAACCTGCATGATGCTATTGTAGGGAAGAAGGAAATACCCAGCTTTGATTCAGAGGAACAGACATCGGTTAATTCCTGCTGCTTTGCTGCAGTATTGTTCATGAAAATTCTGAACTCGCTACAGCTCTTCCTACACACAACTATCAGCCTGCTAAAAAAAAAAAAAAAAAAAAAAAAGAACTGACTGTCAAGATCTGTCTAAAATGAAACAGCACATGTAGTGTGTGAGCCATAGCCCCCTCCAGGCTGTTTCCCCAAGCAGTAGAGCCACTGCAGCTGCTGCTCCTGTCCTGCAGAGGTGGTCAGAGGAGCAACTGTGTCCAGGCTCAGCTGGGATGCATTTACTTCAGCCCCAAGGAAGCATTGAGAGTAAAAAGTGGAGAGCCTGTGAGTGCATCCGTGTAAGGAGAGTATCAGGCTTGGATTTCTCTCTTACTCGACCAAGTGTTCAGCATGTTTTTAATTTAACGTATTAAATTCAATTATAGCTGCTCAGGAATAATGTAGCTTCTTATTAAAATGATCATTTTGTCTGAAACAAATTCCCTACCAAAACATCTGTCTAAAATTTTCCTTTGAATAGTAAGACAGAAGGAAGAAATTAAAAGCATTTTGATAAACTTGTCAGGCTTCCTCTCCAGTATGGAAATAATTTTTACAGTTCAGCTTTTTGCAATAAAATTGTTCATAGAAAGATACTTCTACAATTTTTTTTTTTTTAATTTCAAATAAACAATCAATTGATGATGAAGTTCTTTTATAGTTTTTCTGAAAACTATTTTTGCTTAACTTCAGAAGGATACATATCTATAAAACTGTAAGATTTTCCATTCTGAGGAGAATCTCTTTTTGATTAACTATGGTAGTGACCAAATCTGTTTTCAGTCCCACTTAAACAGCAGGTTGAAAGTGGATTGCTTTTTTCTCCATGTAAATTCATCTATATTCTAACAATTATTTTTACATGAAGACAAATGTGAGGGACTTAGAAAAAAAAAAATTAATTTTTTTTTTTTTTTAGAGAGAGAGAGAGAATCTACTGGGAGTCAGAAGACTTCATTTAGGAAAATCTGTCTGCAAGTAGCACTAGCTCACCTGATTAACAGAAATGAACAGCTAGATTATGACTCCTGGTTTCCTTGATCTAATGTATGCAATTATAATTTTATTTTTTTTTAACATGATACTTCCATGTTGTCCAACATGGTATAATTAGCATTTCCTATTCTTCTTAATTTTCATAACAAACAGTATGACTTCCCTTGACAGCCACCTTTGCTTTGTCTGCAACAAGATCATCTCTCATTCAAACTGGTTATACATAGAACAATTTCAGCTGGTAACAAATATTATTTGAAACATCTGAAAAGGGATTACATACACTTGAAACCCTTGGGAGCTTTGAGCTCTTTTTGCTGAGAAATGCCTTCAACTTCTTTCTCTTGTACCTGTAAGTAAGTACCTCTCATCTTACTGAGGGCTGAAAGGTTTTTTCAGTCTTCTTTCTTCTACACCCCTTATTTCCTAAATTCTGCTGAGGTCTTTAATATTTCTATAGCAGAGCTGCCTAGCAATACAATTTAGGGTTACTTTAAACAGAAATAATTGTCTTATTCTTGAACATCTCCAAAAAGGCAAACTTAATTCAAGAAAAATTGCAATGCCTGCATGTATGTACAATTTTTCAGTTCTCCATGAAAGTGTGCAACTGCAAACGCTGGTCTTTATAGATGCATTCTGAAAACAATTTTTACTCATATCAGTAATGCTTTTAATTTTTATTGTTATACTTTGCATGAAATAATAAAGTTTTCAAGACTCAGATCTGTAAAATATTAAAACCATATAAAATAGGCAGCAGCGTTAAATTTGGCATCGAACATCTAAACTACAACATGAGTTTAATAAATAACTATACCCAGCATCTTTACATCTTCTGTACTTCCACACCAATCTCTCCTTGATAGACAAGGAAAAAAGGACAGAAGAAACTCTGGAGACTTAATTGCTCTTTGGTAAATATGACTAACAATCTTTTTAACTTCCGTATACAATTACCAACTAAATATCAAACATGAAAAAATTTCTGAAAATCTAAATTATGCCTTACTTAAATTTACAAATCTTTTTCCCGTGTATGTCCTTTCTATGTCAGGAAGTTGACACTTGTCAAACACTCTTCACAAGCCCTTAGGCTTGTACACTTTCCACACTGGACACAACCCTCCCCTCCCCATTTTAATCTTTATAGCAAAAAAGGAAAAAAATAACACATAGCTCATGAGACTGAGCTGTGATTTCCAAAACAGAAAAAAAGGCACATTTAAGGTTTCTTCTTACACAATATACATTCACAGAAATATGACAGCCTTAGGTATTTATTTGTTCGTGACACAGATCAAACCTATGAAAAACGTATGCATACTTTAATATCTCTGTCTTATGATATATTGATAATATACCTCATTATATATTGCTAATATACCTCAATGCAGATATGATGCATTCCTCCTGTCTTGTTTTTTTGCAGAAAGCTTGCAATTGGACTTTTCTCTCCTAAAGGATGTAGAAGTTCCAGCTTGGTGTTTCCCAGCTCCACAAAAACAGTGTAGACACCATGTTCAGGAAGAGCAACACTCTGGCTCACCTGTGCTCCTAACACATCTTTATACAAGGATTGAGCTTTCGCCAAATCAGGTACTGCAATTGCTACATGATTAAGTCGGCCCAGTTTCCACAAACAGCTTGGAACGTTCTGAGAAAAGGAATTCGATGATGATAGAGTTCGTATTGTGGGAGCTGAAGTCTGCAATCTGGTAAGAAGCCCTGAAAAAAAGTGAATATCACCAACACAATGCTTTTAACAAAGTATCAATATCTGCTCTTTCTCCCTTTAATGAGCACATATAACTCCTATGTCATAAGCAGACCAGTGTGCAAAGCTGAAGGAACAAATTATTTTGTAGCACTAACAGCTCAAAGGAAATTTTTTTCAGAGATGATGTAATTATTCATAAGTATAAAAAAAGGCAAGCAAACAAACACAGATTTGGTGTAAATGCTTACATATGCCTGTTAAAAACAGGAATACATGGCCAAATGTAATGGTCAGCTGTATAATGTACTTAAAAGTGACAACTATTTTTTTCAGAGCTTCTGACAAAATAGAGTAGGAAATGAGGATATGCCTATACACCTAGAAATTATAACAAAGAAAACCCAAACAAAACCTTGGACAGAACTGATACTGCAAGATCCAAAAGATAACAGACTTTACCTCTCAGTTGTCAGAACTAACTCCAGCATGGAAAAAAATTGTCATGTTGCAGCCGAGGCTTAAGGAATCCTAAGGTCTCCTAGTTTTCTCTTTCGCCAATGATTAAGTCATTTTCCATTCTTACTTTTCACATGCCATGCAGGCATTAGAATTTTTTTTCACTGATCTGTTTCAAGATGCTTAGAAATATTTTAGTTCTAAGTACTGTGAACAGTATCATGTCCAATTGATGAAATATAATTTACAAGATTATCTTTAAAAGGTCAAAATCATAGTTTTTTTAATGTAACCACTGCCACTGCAGGGTGACTTACAAAAGAAAAATAATATGATTTGGTTCATCATCAGTGTAAAGGTAATTATAAAAAAAAAAAAAAACAAAATGACCACATGACACAAAGGTAAGGGCTAAGATGTAGAGAGAAGATGGAGAAGTCATGGAGAAACTCAGTATCATGAAAAACCACTTAAGACATCTGCATAACACTGGCTGCTCTGACAAGGCAGTACTGAACTTCGTACTCTGTAAAATTCCTGTGTTCCTCACAATTAGTTCTAGGATTGCTTTTAAAAAAATAAAAATAAAAATGAGGATACTTACAAATTAATTACATTAACTATTAATCTGTCAGAGTACTAGAATCTGGAGAGGTTGGGGGAAGGGGACAAACTGTGATCATATCAGTTGTTTCTAGAACAAGAATTAGTATTAGATTAAAGGATATATTCATAAACCCCCCATTTTAATTTCATGTCAAGTTTGTTTCAGGCCATGTCAGAGTTCCCAATGCCTCAAGGCCAAGCTAAAGGCATCTCAGCATTCTGGAAGTCATTTAAGGCATTCTTAGCTTCAAATTCACAAAAGTGCTATTTTCGTAAGAGAATGTGCCAACAATGCACTGAGATTCTGGATGCTTTGCTGTACACTAAAGCTAGTCTGGCTTGCATTTTTACAGACTCTGTACTGTTAGGTTAGTAGTAGCTGTGAGAGAAGTAGCTGTAATTAATCATCTAGCTTCACTGTATGCAACTGTCATTTCACAGGAATTCAAAACTCTACAGCTATCAGTTAATTTTTCTTCACAAGGACCTTACATGCAGATCTTAAATCTCACAAATGAGAATTGTGCTGTGTTGGAAGAAGTGTTTGTGTGTACTGAGGCTTAAAATTATGCAAAGATGTTTTCATTTCCAGTATCCCCCTGATCATCACTGACAGCACTGAGTGTCTCACTCACTTTTCTCCTGCAGTCCATGGCTACCAAGTCAAACAGTGTGGTTTAGGTACAGTGAGTTTAACCTGCCCTTAATTAACAGTAAGAGATAAAACAGACCAGATAATTGTAATAAGCAGGAGATGACTTTGCATTTGACCTCCAAGCTTTACCTTAAAAAGATGCTCCTTGCACCGTAAGTTTGGAGTTTGATGCGTAAATTTATTCTAAAACAGATAATGCCGGTTGTTAATAATCTGCCATCTGGATCAGAGGCCTTGTTTGTATTTACGAGAGCAAGTCTGTTCTGTCACGGAGGGCCTCGGGCCCGCTCCCGCACCGCAGGGAGGGCAGAGGCGGCGCGACCTCGCCCTGGCGGCCCGCCCAGCCTCGGCAGAGAGCGGGACAGGAGCTCTAAGCCGGAGGGGGGCACCGAGGCCCTGCCGCCCGCCCCGCCCCGCCGCCGGCCCGCCCGGCCCCTACATTACCGGCCGCCGCGCGCCACAGGGAGGCCGCCATCTCGCCGCCGCTCGAACTCAGCCCGGCCGCAGGCAGGCGGGGCCTGGTCGCGGGAGAGCGGCCGCCCTCCGCCGTCACAGCGGCAGCGGCCACCGCCCCCCTACCCGGAGGGGCCGAGTCGGCCCCCGGTAGCTCAAGGCTAGAAGTACGTCCGGGCCGGGAGCCCTTCGGCGTGGTAACCACCCGGAGCTGTGTTTCTTGGACCGAAAAAGAACGTGCTAAAGAG
Organism: Megaceryle torquata; assembly: GCA_024611175.1. Taxonomy (NCBI): domain Eukaryota; kingdom Metazoa; phylum Chordata; class Aves; order Coraciiformes; family Cerylidae; genus Megaceryle; species Megaceryle torquata. The sequence continues at coordinate 62,738 of JANIJG010013008.1, read as the reverse complement.
AGCGGCTATCGCAGGGGACATCTGTAGAGAGAGCAGCCTTTTTGACTGAAGCATTGTGCAAAAGAGAGTCGGGACAACGAGCTGGCTGTCTGCTGGTGCTGCATTCCTGTGATGGCAGGGCAGACGGCATTGCAAGCTGCTGTGATGCATCCTGCAAACAGCTTGTGCCATTTCAAAGCTGATACTACACTGCAGATGAAAATCAGTGGTCAGAATGCGTATTTTAAAGTCCCAGTATATGCCATTTTCTGCTTCCAACTGAATGATAAATGACTTGAATGATATATGTATCATAGTTTGGCAGCTTTGTAAGCATTAGCTCATCTCATGCAACCTTGGTCTTTGCAGACAGGGGCCTTCCTCCAAAAGACCCCGGCCCACGACCACCGCGTGGCAATGCGCAAGCGCGAGGGCGGAGGAGGCCTATGATAATGAGCTCCTGTAACTAATTGTAATAACCCCACCCACTCATCGGAGGACGTATGAATATGCATGTCGACTTTATGAGTATAAATGATTTAGTGTAATAAATATTTGCTCGCTTAACCCCTCGGTGTGCAAGTTTGGAGGAATGATCCCCCTTGTACCCGGCGCTGCAATAAATATCTGCTTTATAACCTTTCACGCGCTGTAGAGTTTGTTTCAGCACGTCACAACCCAGGTTGTAAAGTGTCAGATACGTTTATATGTTCCCATAAGCACAGGTACAGGTTGTATTCGTGCCTCTGCTGGCTGGGCCCAGCTCCACGCAATGTTTTTTTGAGGGTGCAGAAGTTGCAGAGCAGGGCTTCGTCACTGTGCACCAAAAAGACTAGGTTGTTGTTTTGTTTTTTTTTTAGCAAAGGGAAACATGAAAGCAGCAGAAGCAACAGCAGAAAAAAGGTTAGAAAGCTGGTCACAGTTTGGGATCCAGGTGCTGAATGGCCGCAGAGGGCTGGGAGCGGCGGTAGGCGGGGTGAGCGCAGCCCCTCCTAACGCGTTTCGCGAATGGAGGAGGAAGGGATCATCTTCCCCCCGCTGCAGCTGCTGCGTCTTCACCAGGGTCGGCGGGGGTAGTGCTTCATTTGACTTTATAAAATAAACTACAAGTAACAAAACAGTTGAGAACACTGGGCAGTGCTCGCTAACCGCGTAGGTGTGTGAAGGTGCCCTGGGAGCTTGAAGGCGGCAGATAACGGTTGGGTATTTTGCTCACAGACCCAACTGGAAACGTTTGGTTCCAAAATAGTCTTTGTATATAGGTCAGAGAGACAAAACTGCAAAGTAAGATGATTATAGCTTTACTGTATTTAGAGAGGTTTTCCAGTGCTGATGAACGTGCTAACCTAGAGCAATACCACGCTCTCCCAAGGGGAGGGAGCAGCCGCCATCAGTAGATGAGTACAGTACCCTGCGTGCGGTTCAGTGCGGACGCGAACAGGCCCGCCCACCGAAAGAAGCGGCTGCGATACGCGAGGCGGTTCTGCAACAGATGCGCTGTCTGGGAGGCAGAAAAGCTTTCGGTTCGGGAGCCGACCCGGGGTGTTTCCTGTCGCTGCGGGCGGAGGACTCGGCGGGGCGGAACTCCCGTGTGCGGAACCTCGGCGCCGGCCGCGGGAGGGGCCCGAGCGGCTCAGCCTGTTCCCTTGGGGAGGCGGGGCCAGGTTGCTCCACGCGCCGCGACGGGCGGAAAGATGGCGGCGGTTAAGGGGCTGGAGACGGGTCTCAGGGTGGCGGGTGGTGCCGCGGCGCGCCCGGAGCGCTTCCTCAGGTAGTGTGGGGCTCTGGGCTACCCGGGGGCAGGGGAGGTCCTCGGTGCCGGGCGGTGCGGCTCGGTGCTCTCGCTTAGCCTCGGTACTCTGCGAGGGAGCAGGCCTCGTGGCAGCGGCCGGCCGGCGCCCCTCAGCTACCTCCGGTGCCGCAGAGCTCTCGTCAGCGCATTGAGACCTGGCTGTGGCTCATGCCATGGATGCTGCAGTATCCTACTCCTTTCTTCAGCGTTCGGGAGTTAGGAGATGGAGGCTTCTGTTCCCGCCGTGTTATGGCAGCTTGAGAGAGAAAACTGGACGGGACTACCCAAATAGAAAAGCTGAGGAGTAAGGCTGTGGAGAAAGGCAATTAAGTTTTTAAAACTGAGGGGCCGTGTCTTGGATGTTTGAGGTATTTAGTGCTGTATTATTTACTTCCCCAGACCATCTGGAGTGGTTTAATATGATCAAGATACAATAAGATGTAGCTATACAAGAGTGGAATATTCTGTCCAGGTGCTACTTCATACGCAATACATACTGAAGCTGAAAGGCTTAATAATGATGTCTTTATTTCTAGGAATGTTAAGTAGCAGTACTCCAGGAGATGTGTAGAAAGTTAAGCAAGTATCTTAAAGATGCCATCTAAAAGTATCTAAAAAGAGTTGCAGTGTAACCATGTGATTAATGTAATCGAAGGTGTAAAATTGACCGAAGATAGTAAATTCTGTGATATAGAAAAACAAACCTGTTGTGCTTTTTAAAGGTCTTAATTCTATTTTTTTTTTCTACTCTTAGTGTGCAGGATGGACTGGCTGCTGACTTCAGAGCATTAACAAAGACTCTCTATGATTTGAGTAAAGCTCTGGGAAGTAATATAGTTCGTGGGGGTCCTCTAAAAGAGCTGGTGATAAAAGATTTTGATGAAGAGCAGATTTGGCAACAACTGGAGCTCCAAAACAATGCAGTTCTCGATTTCTTCAAGAAATCCATTGCAAGGGATGCCGAGGATGAAGATCTTTCCCTTCTTTCAGACCAGGAAGAGGATGGCTCTGATGCAGGGACCAGCAGTGACCAGGAGCTGGAAGACAACACAATGGAAGCAGAAACTGAACAGAAGAATGTTTATACAAAAGATGAAGCTAAAGAAAAGCAAAGTAAACTCAGAGAAAGCTTAATTCAAAAATACAGCGATGAGGATTCTGATACCGACTTTGATATTGGAGCACTGGAGCAACAAACTAAAACAGCCAAGGAAACCACATTGAGAAAAATGGGAAGAAAATCTATAGTGGATGACAAGTTTTTCAAGCTGGCTGAGATGGAAGCTTTTTTAGAACATATAGAGAATGAAAACAGGGAGGAGGAAGATGATATTAATTATTTTGAAGACATCATCTCAGGTGATGAGGAAGAAGAAAATGAAGAAACTAAAGTCAAAGTAAGAATATCAGTAAATGAATTTTCTAATCTCTTTTCCTTCAAATCAAGATCCTGATATCCATTAGGGTGACTGTAAATTGTTGAACTCTGAGTAGAAACTACCAAGTTAAATTTGATTAGATGACTAATGATTACTTCTGAAACTTTAACAATATATTTGATATGAATATCCGGTAATGAGGCATCCTAGTGTAGCAGAACATACCGTGCTGCTGTTCCATTCTTTCTTTAGATAGGTCTTGAGATTGGAAGAGATAGTATGTCACAATAAACAAGTGACCTTGCACAATTGCAGAACAGGTGATCCAGCAAATGAAAAGGGTATATCACTCGGCATCAACATACGTCAATTAGAGATCACTAAGGTGATTGATGCAGAGTAGAGGGCTTTTGGCACCTCCCTTTTCCTGGGATGTGGCTTTGTAACTCTGATTTGATTAAGTTGCTGAATACTTCAAAAATAAATCTTTTATTATTTAATATTACCAGAGATGCTTGCTAGTAAGAACTATGCCCAGGGTATGAGGGAACACGTACACATTCCAACAAGTAATTGGCAAAATACACCGCTCTTTGCCTTTTGTATATGTTGAAATTGGAAATTCATTTAAGTGGTAGAATATATTAAATACTTGTAAAAGAGATTAGTTTTACTAAGATGCTCTGGCGCAGGTTAATGCTTCACTAAACTGAATGACTGTTACCCAAGTAGTGCTATTCTCTACATGCTAAAAAACTTGAAAATACAGGATACCCTTAGACTTCTGTCAGTCTTAACAGTTATGGTTTGTTTTGCTTGGATGGTGTTTATTTGTGTCTGGTTTGTTTGGTGATTTTTATTCTTTTTTTCCCTCCCCCTTTCTTAGCCAATGAAAAGTTCTAGAGACTTGACATACAAAGATTTCTTTGATCCAATATATGATGATGATTTAATAGCTAATGATGTTGAAGATGATCAGGAAGGGGAAGCAGACAGTGCTGTTGAAGAGCAGATTGAAGAAAGTATGTCTGAGTAAGTATATGCATTATTTGCAGTTAAAATATTCTTGTAATTTTACACTGGAGTAGAAAATAAACACTGAATTCCAGGCTTGCTTTGGTCATGGTTTACCATTTTCTGTTACCTGTGGTATGTTCATGATTTGTGTTGTCACCTTATTTAAAAAGTAATTTATTTACTTATCTTTTGAGTCTTATCTCTTGATATTTAGTTTAATAAATCATTTAATAGCTGAAACTTCAGTTTTTGAAAGTTATTTTTTTATATATAAAAGTTTTCCTACTGTCCCCTCCCTTTAGGTTTCAGTGAAAGCCTATTGTATTTCTTAACTGTGAGTTAGTTGTAATAGGTAATCATCTAATGGCTGGAATATCTCTATGTAAAAATTTGTAGAGGCTTTTCAACCTTAATTTTATATAAAATTTTTATGTTACAGGATTGAGGATATGAATGAAATTATGATGGAGAATATGAAAAGTAAAGAAGCCTCTAAAAAAGTTACTTTTAGTTTGCCAGATGACAGCGAAACAGAAGATGTTACTGATATGCAATTAGAGAAGGGCATCAGTCCCAGTGAAAAAAAGTCTTCTTTTGAGAAAAGACAGGAAAAGGTAATTGGGTTTTTTGTGTGTTGCTAATACTTCAAAAGAGTGGCCAATTCTTTTTTTTTTAACGATTGTGCAATTTGTTCAGAGACTGGCAAATAAGAAGCAGCTATTTACATGTTAAGAAAAAAAAAGTGGCATATTTACATCAGATATATGTGCAAACATTTATTTCCCTACCTTTCTGTGAGGAGTTAAAAGTACCTGAAATAGCTATTGATTTCTTGTCTTAATTTTACTTGTGAGCACTATGTTTTAAACTTCTAAGGAAATTGTGTTTTTCAGATGAGCAAGAAGATAAAAAGTTTAGAAGAAGAGTTGTTAGAGGAGAAACCTTGGCAGCTTAAAGGAGAAGTGACTGGGCAAAAACGACCTGAAAACAGCCTCTTGGAGGAAACAGTACTTTTTGACTATGCAGTCCGAATGGGTAAGTAGTGAGAGAGGGCTTTCCTGAAGGCATGTTGCATACCAGGTTGGGTTGTCTTACTTTGACCTTGCTGAAAACATCTGTGACTCAAGAGAAGGGGAACAAAACACTGTTAAACTTCTTGGTGTGTTTTTGAGGTTGTGCATTTTCATAGTGGAAACTATAGGGTTTTTTTTGTTCATTCTTAATTAATGTTCATTAATTTGGTGTCTGATTTAGTAATTTACAAGTTTAATATGATGAGTCTCCTCAAGATAGAGGAAAACAATATTTATTGCACCTTCAGTTACTTCATTTTAGTGAAGGCCTTGCTTTCTGTTGCTTATTCTTCATAGAACAAAAAGTATTTCTTGCTGGAGAACGAATCTTAAAATTCTTCTCTTTCTCTTCTCAGCACCTGTGATCACAGAAGAAACAACTTTTCAGCTTGAAGATGTCATTAAACAAAGAATATTGGATGAGGTTAATATTATCTTACTTGTTCCTCTCTATTTTGTTCATAGACTCAATTCTCAGGGCGTATTTTAAGGATGAGTTTGAAGCTCTTAAAATGTGAGGTGTAGAGTTATCTTAATTTCTGCAGTTGATTGTTTTATTCTTTTGCCTTGATGAATGTGTCCTTAGATTTCTAAGGAGATGTTTTTACATGCCTGTTATGCTAGGCTTTGGTATGCTTTGAAAAAATGAGAGTTTGCAGATAAAACTCCAAGGATTTTATTTGGAATATAATGCCAGTGTGTACATTTTGTCTAGTAGTGTAACTGTAGCACTCTAAATATTCTGAAAACTAACCAAAACTCAGTTGTTTGTTTAATTTTTCTTAAAAGCCACCAGTAGAAGATTTGTATTCTGCAGCTTGGAGGGGCTGCTTATTAGTTGAATAAAAAACCATTGGCACACATGGGTGAGCTTATTTAAGTACTTAAGAAAAGTACACATTTGTTACTTGTAATGCATTTTTTTTTGCTCTGGTATGCTACAAATAAGCACACAAGCTAGAGCTATAAGCCTTCTATTGCACCCCCTACTATTGCTTCAAATTGAAGTGTGAAACTTAGTATGTTGTTGGACTAGAAATATGTTGCTGGGCTGGATGATCTCCAGAGGTCTCTTCCAACCCCTACTGTTATGTGATTCTATGTTCCTAGGAAGACATACGCATAAACTAGTTAATGTGTCAGATAAGTAATATGAAGAATCTTCTAAATAAGCTGTAGTATCTGATATTTGACTGTAGATGCATTTGGTCATTCATTTATGACTTTCTCAGGCATGGGATGATGTGGTACCAAAAGAAAAACCAAAAGAGGAGGCTTTTGAATATAAGAAACGTATCACTTTGGATCATGAAAAGAGTAAACTGAGTCTTGCTGAGATCTATGAGCAAGAATACATGAAACTTCACCAGGTAATGCGAGCAATACCTTTCCTTTTGGTTTGAAGTTCACACCACATAATTTTCTACACTGCTAATTCCGCTTTCAGCTTTGTGGAAGTACTTCAGTCTTTCTCTGGCTTTACCAGTGAAATGGCTCAGAACTGTATATTGTGTTGGTACCAGTCTTGCTAAAGTAAAATAACTTCATGAGTGGTGTTGCAGTAACATTGCATTATTAATGCAGCAAAAGACTGAAGAGGAAGAAAATCCTGAACACAAAGAAATTCAGGAAATGATGGATTCACTCTTTCTGAAGTTGGACGCACTTTGTAACTTCCACTTCACACCTAAACCAGTAAGTATATGAGGTTCATAAAGTTGGGGTCCCCCTCCCCCTTTGAAAGTGGAGACTTTACTTTCCATTTTCCAAATTTAGTTTAAAATAAACATTGAGTGTTACAGAGCTTGTTCTTATTCATATTAAATCCGTTAGAATTGTCTCTAAACAAAACCAAATATTTAGTGTCTTCACTTAGCTGTAAGCTGATGTGAGATGATGTGCTCAGTCCTGAATATGTTTCCTTATTTCTAGCCTGTGCCAGAGATAAAAATAGTTTCGAACCTTCCAGCTATAAGTATGGAAGAAGTAGCACCTGTGGCTGTTAGTGATGCTGCTCTCTTAGCACCAGAGGAGATCAAGGTAAATATAAATGAAAATCATGTCAGAATCTGGAGAGGATCTGTATTGTTGATAAAAGGGTGCACTGGCTGCCAGATCAATGGGAGAATTCTGCCCCCTCACGTTCTGGGTTCCTCATTGGGGTTTCTGGGGGAACATGGAACTAACTGGAAGTAGGGGAAAGGGCTCAGAGTATTTGGCTACACTAGGCCATAATATTATGGTTCATTTCTGTTCTTGACTATTATGTGATGGTAAATATTTGCCCATCATATACATGGATATTTGGATGGGGAAAGCTAAATGACAATATGGAAGAGGAATTAGGGTCTTCTATCAGTTGTACAAATCTCACTTCCCAATTTTTGCCCATTTTTGGCCTTCGCCTTAATGCAGCATCTCCCTGAGCTAGCTAAACACTTGAAGTAATGGAAACACCAAGAACAGATTTGAGTTACTGTCAAGTGAGTTTTTCCTTTTGCACGCTTTTGGATCTAGAGATCTTGTTCTTTTTAGGAAAAGAACAAAGCTGGTGATGTAAAAACAGATGCAGAAAAGACTCCCACAGACAAAAAACGAGAACGAAGAAAGAAAAAGCTTCGTAAACGTATGAAGCTAAGAGAAAAGGAGAAACGTCAAAAGCTGCTTGAAAAGAAGAAACAAGAACAAGGCACAATACTTAGCAAAAAAGCTGCTGCAGCAAAACTAAAAAGGCTTACAAAGGAAGGCAAAGCATCTCTGCTCAAGGTAAGGCTTTCTTAAGTAGTCCTGTATAACTTGGAGCTTACCAATTAAGGATTTACAAAGTACAGGGTTTGTTTACCTCCCAACCCTATTGGCACAGCTACATCTCCTAATCTTTCTCCATCCCCTCAAGAATACATGTACACAGGTAGTATATCTGCTTATCACCCAAATCTTGTTACTTTATGTCTGAGCAAATATAAAAGGTAAATGTAGCTGCTGAAAAGAAAGAGGTAGGAAAAAGACATTGAAAGGGCAGGTGCATGCTCCTTTTTATTTTTGCTCCCCTTTTTCTCCCTCTCTTCCTCCTCTCCCCCCCCCTTATAATCCCCTCTATTCTTTTGAGCTATAGTTTTTGTGAGGATTGTTCTAATCCATACCTGTAATAGTCTTATGCAAAGTAGTGTTGAATTGCCTTTTCAGTCCCGATTTTGCTAATTATCCTGACAGCATGGTGTCAGTATAGAGGCCTGAAGAAATACAGCTCTGATTGTACTTTGCAGTGACCCCATTGTTTATAATGCATATTTATGTAGATGTTGTCTTTAATTATGAATCAATCATACCTAAATAGTTGTTGAAACCTTTAGAAGCTTACACAGAGTGAGTATGAAATACATTTGAATTTGTAAGCAACTTAATCTTTAGATATGGAAAAATATGGGGAAAATGTGTGATACAATTACTTCATATCAAAGTATACTCGCAAAACAGAAATGATTGTTTGAACTAAAAAAACATCCTTTTTTATTTATTTCAAAGCTCACAATGTGGTGTGTGTGCAAGTACTAAGACTTATGCTCTTATTTCTTGCATTTAAACTGTCCCACTTGATGAACTGGGACTACTTGTGTGCGTAATTGAGGATGTTTCTGTTTAGTTCTTTCTAAGCTTGAGTAACTTTAGCTATTTCAAAATAGAATATCAGTTTTTAACTTTCTGCTTAAGGTGGAGCCTTCTCTATAATCTCATCAGATTGATGGTGTTTTGCATGCTATAAAACAGTAAACTTGTGTACTACCCAGTATGCCTTATAAATTAAATTTTTGAAATCTTTGAAATTTTAAGGTATTAGAAACTAATAGGAAAAATGACTTGATTACTTTTAAAACTTTGTACTTTTTCTAAAGGAGAGCAGAACACGAAATACAGATAAGTAGTTGTAGCTTATGCTGTGCAAGGATCTATTCTTAGTGGCTGGTCTTACCTGCCATGCTAATTGCTTACTAGAAAGAGAATGTAATCTTTTATTTCTTTTGATAGCAGCAGTGGTATAAATACGCAGTGAAAAATACCCTCTGAATATCATGGAATGGGTTGGAAGGGACCTCTGGGGATCATCAAGCCCACTCCCCTTCTTTAAGCGGGTTCACCTAGAACAGGTTGCACAGGAATGTGTCCAAGTGGCATTTTAAAGTCTACAGAGAAGGAGACTCCACAGCCTCTCTGGGCAGCCTGTTCCCAGGCTCTGTCTCACTCAAAGAAGTCTTTCTTCACGTTAAGGTGAAACTTGTTGTGTTCTCATTTGTGTCCATTGCCCCTTGTCCTGTCACTGGGCACCACTGAAAAGAAACTGGCCCCATCCCCTTGACATGTGCCCTTTAGATATTCATAAGCTTTGGTAAGATCCCCTCATGTTCTTCTCCAGGCTAAACAGCCCCAGGTCTCTCAACCTTTCCTCGTAAGAGAGATGCTCCAGTCCCCTCATCATCTTTGTGGACATCGATTGGACTCTCTCCAGGAGTTCCATGTCTCTCTTGAACTAGGAAGACCAGAACTGGACACAGTATTACAGATGTGGCCTCAATAGGGCAGAGTAGAGTTGGAGGAGAACCTCTCTTGATCTGCTGGTCACCCTCTATTCAGCAGCAGGCCTGCACTTTCTCTAGTCTTCCTTTTCCTACTGATGTACTTGAAGAAGCCATTCTTGTTGTCTTTTTACATCATTTACCAGATTTAATTCCAAGAGAACCTTAGCCTTCCTTGATGCATCCCTGCATACTCTGGCAATATTCCTATATTCCTCCCAACTTACCAGTTTCTTTTTCCACATACTGTAAACTTCCTTCTTCCATGTGAGTTTTTCCCAGAAGTTCTTTGCTCATCCATGCAGGTCTCTTGTCTTCTCTACTTGATTTTTAACTTACAGGGATACAGCAATCTTGAGCTTGGAGGAAGTGGTGCTCGAATATTAACCAGTTCTATTGCCCACCCCCCACACCTTCTAGAGTCCTAACCCATGGGATTCCTTCAAGAGGTCAGAGTTAGCTTTCCTGAAGTTCCAGGGTTGCAATCCTGTTTATTGCCCTGCTTCTTACTCACATATTAATGAACTACCATCTCGTGGTTACTGCAGCTAAGGCTGCCCCTAAACTTCACATCCCCAACCAGACTTAGTTTCTTCATTAGTACAGGGTCCAGTAGCACACCTCTCCTTGTTGGCTTCTCCACCACCTGTGTCAAAATATCAGATGCACTACAGGAGCCTTCTGCACTGTGTGTGCCTCACTGTGTTGCCTTCCCAGCAAATATCAGGGTGATTGAAATCCTCCGTGAGCACCAGGGCATGTGATTGTGAGGCCACTTTCAGCTGTCTGTTAGAGGGTCCCTCTTCATGATCAGGTGTCCCATAGTAAACACCCACAGCAGCATCACTCATATTAGCTTGTCCCTTAATTCCTGCCCATAAGCTTTCAGCATGTTCTTCTTCCCTGCCTAGGTAGAGCTCAAAACATTCCCGTTGCTCTCTCCCATAAAGAACAACTCCCACCACCTTGCTTTGCTGGTCTGTCTTTCCTAAAAAGCATTTCAGTCGCGTGAGCCATCTCATCTCTGTAATTGCAGTGAGGTTATGGCCCTGTACCCACACCCAGATCTCTGCTTTTTTCTGTTTATTCCCCATGCTGTGTGTGGTGTTCAGGCATTTCAGAGACTTGAGCAAGAAGGCTTCCCTGGTGGAGTGCAAGAGGAGCCACCAGTCATACTCCGCCTTGACGTGGTTGGCCTTCTGACTCTCACCTTGGAAGGCAGCTAAGGAGTATCTGTCATTCTTGTTTGCTCAGTTGGATGGGATGGCATGAGTGTTGCCATCTTGGACCCTGCAATCCAAATCCTTGACTTTAAAGCCTGCCTCACCAAGTTGGCCAGCCTGTGTCCCAAGGTTGCGTTGCCTCTTTGAGACAGGTATATCCCATCCCTCCTAACAGGTTGTAGTCATCAAAGAATGTCCATTGTCATAAACCCCCAAACCCTTGTGACAACACCAGCCATGGTGTTGATAATCATTGTATCTCTATTTCTGGCTGCACCCTTTCCTCTAACTGCTAAAATGGAGGAAAAGATAGCTTGGGCACCAGTGTTTTTCACTTACATTTTCAGGGCTTTCTAGTTTTCCTTGATTCTGCCCAGCTTCTGTCTCGCAGAATCAATCGTGCCCACATGGAAGAATAACAGTGGGTAGCAGTCAGTGCTCTTGACAGGTTGTGGCATTCTCTCAGCTGTGTCTTGGATCTTAGCTCCTGGGAGGCAGCACACCTCTCATCACTCCCTGTCAGGTTGGCAGGGGGGCACCTCAGTGCCCTTTAACAGAATCACCTGCTACAAGCACACATCATTTCTTTTTATGGTATCCACTGTATGCTGCTAGTGAAGATTCTCCATGTGGAGCTTGCTCCTGGGTGTCTGTAGGTGTTAAACCTGGTGATGTTAGAGGGTGCAGGATAGAGTCCTCCTTTTTTGGGTAACCAGCATCCAAGGTGCCTCTTTGTCAGTAGTGTCTGCTACAGGAACATGGTTTTGAAACCATCTATCTCTGTCTTGGCTCCTCTGATGCTGTGTGGTCTTATGAATGGTTCTTGCAACTCAGCCACTTGGTGTAACATAGTCAACCTCTGCACACCTTTTGCAAGTACTTAATTTTTATATCAGGAGAAGGGGCTAGGCATTCGCTGCCTGTACGACCCACCACTTGTACTGGAGAATCTGTCCTGTCCAGGTCCACCTCAGCAAATATGTCAGACTTCTCAGGGCTTTTCTCCATAGGAGTACTGGTTTTAGCTTAGGTGAGGGCCCACTATTTTATCAGATATCTAGAGCACTTCATGGGGTTGCTGTGCACCTAAGAGTAGGATGCAGGGTCAGTCAATTATCAGATTATTTTTTCTGAAGTCAAATACCATTATGTGTGAGTAACTAGCAAGAGGTGTAAGGGCAACGTTTGTACATTTCTCGGTTGTAACGAATAACTTTGTCTATTGACAGGATGAAGGCAAAGACAAGGTCTTGAAGTCATCCCAGGCATTCTTTTCTCAACTACAAGATCAAGTAAAAATGCAAATCAAAGATGCAAACAAAACAAAGAAGAAACAGAAGAAGCAGAAAACCCTGTCTGTTCATAAACTGAAATTGTAATTCACATTTTTATATATGTTGCATCTTGTATATATTAAAATGTTTCTACCTGAATGCTGAATTTGAGTAGATTTTAGTCAGTGTTGATCTTTAGGATGTTCTGTGAACTTTAAAGGTGATATAAAAACACTTTCCTTAGGTTTTACTTTTACTTTCTACCTTAGCACTTCTGGTTCTGTCTTTGATTCCTGGAAGAGAGCTTCTTCCCCTGGGCAGATACATAACCCTATATACAAATATCAAGAATACTTGATAGCTGTGCTTTGTTCAGTTTCTTTAATCCACAGTCCCTAGCTTTTGTGTCCGCTGCTGTAAGGGCTCTGTCTGCATTGCAGGAATCACGGTATTTAGTGAAGGAGTTGCCCTGGCAGTATAAATTGGAAGTTATCTCTCGAAACCATGATTATCAACCAGGGAGGTCACAGAAGCGTTTTAAGGCTGGGCTACCTCTGAGTAAGCAAGTGGCATCTTTTAAGTTGCAGGGTCTTTCTCAAGCTGGAAATGCTGCCGTAGCTGTTCTTAGCTTTTAAGTTGGCACGTTTTGGTCACGGGGCCGTGCCCAGGCTCAGCACTCTGCTCTCCGGGCCTGCCCCCAGACATCGGCGATGGATTGCGCCGGCCTGGTGCCGCCCTGGGGAGGCGGGGCCCTGGTGCCCGCCTCTTGCGCGGCAGCGGCGCACGGCCCGCGGGCCGGCTGCGGCGGAGGGACACTCGGTGCGGCGCCGGTCTGTGCAGAAAGCTCGCCCTGGCAGCGGGGCGGGAGAGAGGGAGGCGCCCCGGGCTCGGGGGTGGGGACGGTGGCACCAGGGGGAGTGGGTAGGCATGTCTCGCCGGCTGAGCGGAGGAAGGGGCTCGGAAACCTGAGGCGCCGCGGCTCGCAGCTCCGCTACCTCTGCGCGGCAGGGCCCGGCAGAAGCAGGGCCCGGGCGGCGCGCGCGGAGCGCTGTGGCGCGCTGCAGGGCACTGCAGTCTGCTCGGCACACGCGCCGGCACAGCGCCCGCGCTCCGCAAGAGCGCCCAGTCGCCATCAAGGAAGAGCAAGCCTAGCACCAGGGAGCACCACCCGCTCCAAAGCTAGAGGCCTTGACTATATCCTTACCTTGAATCTTATTTCAGGTTTTCATTTACATCAGCAAGTGAACGTGGTGTTTGACTAGGGATGGCGTATAGCAGAATTGCCATTTTTTAAAGCATTCCCCTGAAGCCGGCTGCGATCTTCAGCGTGACAGGCGTGCTGACCTTAACTTGCCTGCCTAGCGAGAAGGGAAAGGGGCAGTTGCACTGTAGCAGTTAGGCGTTGCTTGACTTTGCCACTTCTAGCATTCTGGTTTTTTTCTTCTTCACTGTTCATCTTTGTTATATTTGGTAGCTTAGAAGATCTTTCAGTCGATTTTATTTTATTTTTTCTTGAAGGCATGTCAGAGGATTACAGATGGAAAATGGAAAGCCAAGAAAAGTGGTTCTTTAAGTATTACAGCATAAGGAAATGTGGCCTGAATGTATTTGCCTGGGCCGTGTAAACACTTTGAAGATTTGTAATGGCAGAACCTAGGCCTTCAGAAATTAAAAGATCCCGAATAAGTTTGTCTCTCAGTAAAAATAAGAAAAAAAAAGGAACGACAACAAAAGTGGAAGGTAAAGGAACACCATCTGTACCTTTGGCATCCTCCTCTATTATTTCCTGCTTTAGCAATGTTCACCCTGCCAAAATCACCTGTCCCATGTGTGGGCAGATGGTGCCAAGATACAGAATAAATGAGCACATGGATGAGACATGTCCGAGAAACCATAGTGAGATTGATGGCATTGATTCAACATTCAAGTCATCTAGGAATGAGAGTCCCCCAGCTGCAAATGCGAAAAATAATTCCATCTCCTACTTTTCAAAAAACCTCTTAAATCTAGAAACAAGTAATTCTAAAAGCAGTTTATTGAAAACAGAAGGGAGTGCAGCACAACAGATTAGTCCTTATTTTAGCAATAATAGTTCAGTCCGTACTGTTAACAATGAACCACAGGCTCAAACAGTTAAAACAGTCTCTTTGGGAAGCTTGTCATCTAAACTGTCCAGAAGACGTTCTATCCAGGGAGGAAAACAGATCTTATATAAAGAGATCAACTCTTCACCTCCAGCTGTTCACAATATGTGCAAAAGTGCTGCAGCACAGGATGATGATGATATTTATGCTGGGCATAGTTCTCAGAAAGAAAATCAGCTTACTCAGGAAGAGTGCCAGGAACAAAATTTTTCAATGAAAGAACCTGAATTTCAAGAAGAAATAAACAAATGCAGTGGAGAAGACTCTGTGGATATTGTTCAGTTATCATTACCAACTGAGAACATTAATGTCAAAAGGGTATCAGGTGGTACAAGGAGTACCAAAAAAGAAAGTAGGGCTGAAGGTGTGATACTTAGTCCTGATAAATTTGAAACACATCTAGCCATTTGTACTTCAGCAGAGCTGACCAATAGTTTGGAAGTCCAGACTCAGCCTTGCACTCGGGCTGAGACAGAAGTGAACTGCAGTGCACAAAATTGCTTTATCAAGGGGGATGTACAGGTACTTCCTGAGGAAGTTCATGAAGACTTTAAGGGTGAGATTAATCATAATTTGTCAGAAACTGTAGAAAAGGTAGAATTTCAAAATTCCGTTGCAGACATTTTAGACAAATTAAATGAGGTTGGCTCCATACCCTGCTCTCCTGGTCACCCATATTACCTCCAGAATTTTTTAGTGGTGTTGCGAGCAGTCTTGGAGAACGAAGATGATGTCAGACTCTTTGATGAGCAAGATATGAACATTGTAAACAAGTTCTGCAAATTATCAGGTATCTTTTTTAAATACTTTTTCACATTATCTCTTGTAGAGAGAACGGTTATGTAGTTTTGTGTGAAGAGTACCAATGGGCAATTTAACTTCATAAATTCCTTAAGGGAAGTGGCATTTGTGAGTTTCAATTCAGCATGTTTACAGATGACTTTTCTTCTTGGTGTGAATCCATGGTTATCCCTCTGACTATTATCCAGCATTCAGAATGCTAGTTACTGATTAACAGTCATTTTCTCTTGTAAGTTGCTTAGTCCTTTTAGCTCACTAATTTCAGTAGGAGACAGAATGTTGGAGATTTAAGTCCTCCATATTTAGACAAGATTCAAACAGACATGTCTGCATCCATACTCATACAATATTTACAGTAAAAGCATGGCAGAAATGATACAAGTTAAAACTAACCCTTAAAAATTTTTATGTATGTTTATAACTTGTCTTGAATTGTATTTAAGAGTAGTTTTACCAGCACCAGAGCTGCAAACTTGGGGCATCAAAAATAAATAAGCTTCTGAAAACTAGAACAAGCAGATGTGTATCTCAGAGTACTGCAAGCATAACCATTTATATTGTTTTAAGCTACAACAGTAATAACAACTGCCTGACAAAGTATTTTTAGATGTATGCTTATATAAGCTTAGTTCGTGCATATGAGCTGAACATACAAAACTGACAGTTGAATACCTATCTGCTGATAAAATTAAAGAAAAAAAACCCCAAACCCGGGCTGCACTTACTAATGTGTGAATGCATTGCATTTGCCTTAACTAGCAGGCTGTAAAGTTTATCACGCTAAAGATTAGTATTTCCCCATGTGAAACTGTTGTCCATTTTGGTCTTTTTCCTCTCTAGATTATATTATTTTTTTCTGTGCTGATATACAACAGTCTGAGACTGTTTACCCATTGCAAAGTGGGAAAAACACTGTTCCAGCTGTTTAGAGCACTTGTCCCTTGGTGTTTATTTCTATAAAGTTCAAACGATATTGCGGATTGACACCCATAGGACATTGCAACAGAGAATATGAAGGTCATAACTTGTGAGTGGCTATTATGTGAAATTAGTTTCTAAGGCCAACAGGAGGCTTTCAGTAAGTGTTCTAATATCTTGTATAGAGGAGGAGAATAATAGAACAAAGTTAGTGTATATGACATCACAAGGTTTTGAATACAGGCTACTGAATTACAAATAATGGAGAAGTGTTGGCTTAAGCTTTTTTTGGAAGAAACATAACCCTGATTAAGTAGTTTCTTAAAAATAATGGAATCAGTGCATATCTGTTTCTCTAGGATATACTTAAATTGTGGTAGAACAATCTCAGAATTTTTTTTTTTTTTTAACTTACAGTTTTCTTCCAAATTTCAGCAGCTGGAAGGGGCTTTCTGGACATTCTTCATTTGCCCTAATTGAAAAGTCAGCTGAGCTGACTCAAACCATCTTAAAGGATTGCTGCCAAAAAAGTGAAGAAACTCCAGAGGAGGAAGTAGTCTGTGTATGACTGAACACATACATTTATTTCTGCAGTGGTTAACTGGTCACAGTTAAACTCTTAACAGATTATATTGTAATAACTACAATTATTCAGTAACACCAAACAGTAAAAAGACTAAAAAATAATTCTAACATAACTTACAAGAATATTGTAAGTAAAATGAGGTCATAACAGAGGACTGTATTTGTCAGGGAGCAGCAAGAGCAGAGTTGTCTGGATGGGAAGATGAGCCAGGATTCAAAGGGAACAGCAAGGCAGGCAGGGGCCGCCTCTTCTCCTCACCTGCAAGGGCCACAAGCATTGCCCAAAGAAGAGAAAGAGTGGATCCAGTGCCAGTGCTGCAGTCAGCCATGCTCCAGTGGTGGCAGGGCTGAAGCGATGAGGCAAGTGCAGGGTTGAAAGCAAGTCAGCAAGGTGTCTGTCAGGGTACTGGCACACCACAGCAGAGCTAAGGCAAGCATGCAGCCCACCAGCCTGAGCTTAAGTACAGCTCCTGAGCAAATAGGGAGAGGGCCTGACAGAGCCTCACATAGCCCTTCCCGGTAGCCTGAGCCCAGCTTATAGCTGTGCCATATCAGAACTGACCTTGAACATGAGCAGACAAACCTGGGGAGGTTGGGACAGGCCTGCAGAGCTTATTGGTGCATTGAAGGCTGTAAGAATATTATAATGGTTGACTTTCTCCACCTAAATGTGGAGACAAATACTAAAAGATATGTTCAGGATACAGCTTTGTTATTTCCACACTCCATACTATGAATGATTAATAATAGTAACTTGTTCTGTTAAATAAATGATGTGCCTGTTTCTCTTTTAGTGGTGTGATTTCAGTATTCCTCTCAGAAGGAATTATTGCAGAGTGGTGCTGATAAATCTGCGTCTGCACTGACTGCTAGAGTAACAAAACAATCTCTCTTTGCAGGGTAGAAGTTAATGAGGGATAAATTAAATAATCAGAGGGGTTCTGAATGTAGTAACAATAGCCAGAGTAGTTTTAACTAAGATTTAATAAGCTATTTTGTTGAATTTTAAGAGTTGTTGGTGTTTTAAAAAGATACTTTAAGAAAGCCCTTCCCTGAGGATAACCAAATCAGTATTTTTTTTCCTTGTTTTCAGTAGATATACTAGTAAAATTAAGCTTAGCTTTAGAAAAACAATGTAAAGCCTACTAATTCTGTGACTAAGAAATAATTTTGTCAGACTACAACTTCTTTTATTCCACAGCATCAAAGAGTTGGTTATTGAATAAGTGTTAAAGAAAGCAGAAAGACCTATTTAACATTACAATATGCAGAGTTTGAAAAATGGAGTTGTCTTTTCCTAGAAAACAAATAATTTCTTAAAGGGCAAGCATGTCCAAAATGTGTTTTAGCAATGTTTATTGCCCACAAAATACATTATAAAAATTTTTACCTACAAAACTTAAAGATTCTACTGAGTTACTTGGAAAGGTAAGTTCTGGTATTTTACTAAGTCTGCTCATAAAATGAACATACGCAGATTTAAAATGTTTTTTTGAGGACATCTACATCAAATTAATTTTTCGAGGTAAGGTAGTGATTATGCATAGTACTATGTTTTAGAATTTAATTTTCTTCTCGTCCTTCCCTGCTTCAAATAAATTTGCAGTTGGTGGGCAGAAGTTGTATGTGAGACTTTTTCAACGCAAGCTGAACTGGTTAAAGGTGAACAAAATAGAGTATGGAGAAATAAGCACAGATTTGTCACCAATAATTGAAGAACTGACTGAAGCCAGATTTCTGCAAACAGGTATGGCCAGGATTAATAAATCTTTAAAATACTGCAAATAAAATCTGCACTTGTGTCATGTTGGACTTTAATGCACTGCAAGCTTATCTGCCTGCACCTAGAGAACTGGAGGAGCAGAATAAAGGTTTCAGGTAGATGAGTTGTGTTGTGTTACATTAATAATAAAAGCAGGTAGTGCATATTGGGTAATAGGGAGAGATAAATAAATTTCAGGGCTGTAGGTGCAACAGTAGGCCTTACTCTCACCAGCCCCATCTCAGACCCTGACCTGTGCAGCCTCTGGACATTGGTCCAGGAGCTGTACTTAATATCCTTCAGTACTTCTCTGAGCTGTCTTGCCAGGCACACTGTCCTTGGCGTTGTCCATCCCTGGCTGCCTGGACCTCCATCCAGTGCTGCAGGTGTTTGTATTCAGTCTTGTCTTTGGCCATGTACTGAAGATGGATCTCAGATGTAAATTGTAGTTCTGTCTCTAGTTTTTTTATCTGGCTCATCCTGGATTGACCCTGGACCTGATTCATTATCATGCCTTTCCAGGAGCTGCCAGTGGAATCTGTTATCAGGACTGAACAATTGCTGAAATCATATTACATGTTTGAAGAATTTAAATCATTATGTTAGTACTAGGTTATATGAATATGCTATACTTAGAGCTGTGGCTTGAGTGTACATGTATAGCACATAATGAATATATGTGGATCATTTTACTTTTAGAATCTGAACTGGAAGACCTGTGTGAAGGATTGGATTTGCTCTCAGCTCCTGAGCTAAAATCATTGGCAAAGGTCTTTCACTTGCCAAATCCAAATGGTCAGAAACAGCAACTTGTGGATGATTTTCTGAGGTTGGCAAAACAACGTTCAGTATTCAGCAGCTGTCAAGCTGGTATTGGAACAGTGATTTTAAAAAGGTAATCTTGTTTATAGTTAAATTTTGCAAGTGAATCTCAGTTATGCTTCAACGGACCCAATCTAGATGCCTTTTGAAGAAAGAAATACATTTCATAGATTCATGTGTAGAAAAGGGCAATAGCAAATTTTGATTCACAGTGGGTCGAACACAAGGGTAAATATTAGGCTATGTTTTTTTTAAACTACATCATGGTTTTCATCTGTGGGCATAATTATCTATCTCCAAAGTTGCTCAGCAACACAGAGAAATGTTTCTGAATTATTTAAAGCAAAATCACTTCAGGAAAACATCTAGGAAGACATAGGGAAAGTCATTGCCTATTAGGGCAGCTATCTGATGTTCACTTGCTGTGTGACCTCTTCTAGTAGAATTAGAGGGGAACAATATTCTCTTTTTTTTTTACTTCAGCATACTGCCTTGTTTTTGGCAATACTTCTAAAGGGAAAAAGATTATTTGCTTGACAAAGTGTTCATTCTTTCCTGCAAAGTTTTCCACTGTGGCTACCACAGCCATGTATATCAGGTACTTTTGACTTCCAGGTCTTCTGGGGTCCAGATTCAGGCTTAAGGTGTCATTCTGCCCTAATAGGAGTGTTTACAGCATTGCTCTTCTTGATGTTAGGGCTGGTTCTATAGCTAGAACATCCACAAAAAGTCTATGAATATGAACTAAAGTAATAGCCAGAGTACTACTGTAAGTGTCAGTTCTGGAGTTCACAAGCTTCCTTACACAATTACCTCCCTTATTAACTAATTCCAAAAAGGAATTGTTTGAATAAAAATGCCTATAAACAAAGGTTGCTTGTCTAGTAGGCTGGAGAACTAAGGTTTGAACTCAGTAACTGGAATCCTTCACGTACAAAAAGCAGTCTGGGTGGAAAGCTATCAGGTATCAGTATGTACTGCATTTACTTCAGTAACATAATTTGTCTTTCCTGTGGTATTTTTCAAATGTGAGAGATAAAATGCTTCATCAGGTTTTGCATGGCTATGGACAAACAGGATTGGACAAATATTTCCCTCCAAAATCTATCATGTGATTCTCTATGAAATTCCTTGCATTAAAAGGAGCCTAGTATTGGAAGAGGAACTTTAAAATCATCCCTCCATGAAGAATTATTATGTGAATCAGTAAGGTCTTCTTTCCTTATGCCGAAAGAGAGGCCTAATGCTAGCTTAGTGCTGTGCTTGCAGAGCTTCACAGCTGGGAGGTGTGCATAGTAGGGTGAGTTTCTTTAAAGTAGTTTTATTTGGTCTCTATTGTTTTCAGAATACAACAGGAGCTCTAGTGGTTTACATACTGTATGAAATAGTTTTTCACACTGGTGTTATTCCCTCCAGTAACATTGCACTTCATTTGGTCTGCAGGAAAACAAGTGAAGTGATCATAGCGACATCCATGATTATCTTGTGTTAAGAGGATGTTGGGACTTTGTGATATGTAAGGATGTTTTAATTTAAGGAGTTGTGGTTGTTTCCTCATTCTAATTCAGGTATAGAAAACTTCAGTATGAAAATGCGTTGTATCACTTGGGATTTCATTTTTACTCTTTGATACTAGACTACACGACAAAGCATGTCGCATAATTTGTATAATATCTCTAACAGAAACAAAAGTGTTGTCAGAATATTGGCTTAAACTATACAAAGGAAGGCTAGAAAAAAAATGTGTTTGGGAAATGGAAAGGAACCTGGAAAAATTAGTTACATTCCAAAAAAAGTCCTTTGCGCTGATTTTCTCCCTACTCCAAGAAAAGAAGCTGATAGTTACTCAGCCACATCAGCTTTGGGAATGTAATGCTCTTTGCTGTACCTGACAGCTGAAATATTAGTCACCCCATAAGATCAGAGAAAATCATGATTTAAACACAAATCTTGTCTCGTATGAAAAGGCTGGGTGGGGATGTGCTAATGGAGACACCCTAAAACAAGGGATGTCAGTTTGTGGTCTGTAAACACTGCCCTAAGAGCAAACCACATCTTGTTGCTTCTTGATGTTGCCTGGCAGAGAAACAGGCATGGCTGCACCCAAAGGGCTGTTAATTCTGATTCTCTTCTGCTTGAAGTTTTGCCCTTAAACTTTTTATTAGTTGATGCATTTCTTTGGCTTTTCACTAGAGGTTACAAGTACCATATAGTTTCTCAAGCTGCTCCTTTCAAGGAAAATCAATCTTACACATTAATTGGCTTAAAAACAAAATCAGTCTCATACTTAATTCACTATATTTGAATTTTTGATAGAAAACATCTGTTGTAAGAATTTTATTTGTTCTTCCAGGGTGAAGGACCTGGCTGGAAAATCTGTCAAGGTCTGTAAAGACCCTCGGGCTGTCTTTTCTCGAATTCTGCTGCTATTCTCACTGTCTGAGTCAATGGAGGATGAAGAAGCTGGTAGTGCTGGTCAAGGCCAGCTCTCCACAGTCCTTATGGTAAACATGGGGCGTATGGTATTCCCCACTTACACTGTAAATAGGAAAACACAGGTCTTCCAGGACAGGGAAGATCTTATCAGGTAAGGGAGCTTTGGCAGTTTGGAAAAGTGTTTCTTTCTAGGGGGGCTTTACTGCAGTGCTTGTGTAGGCAAATAAGAATTGATCATGTAGAACTGCAGATGTAAATAGGTAGAAGTGCACTTTTGCAATAATTTTAAATGTATTTTTGTATCCAAGTAATTCACAGGCTTGCATTTTGAACCTAAACAGCACATTTATTTGTGGCATGATCAGCTGCTGATGCAAGTTGTTTCTTCATTTTCTGTGATGATTATTAGAATGGACTCTGAACAAAACAAAAAACACGTTAACTAGTTTATAAGTGATTTTAAACATAATATACTGTGCTAGTGTAAACTTGGTTGATTCTACAAGATTAAGAATGAAGTTAACTGCATGGTTCAGTGTTTTTGGAGACTGGGAGGGGGTGTTTAAAAGGTACTCTATGAAAGAATTGATTTCTTTTAACTATAAATGTTTTTGAGCCTAATACAGTTATGTCTTTTTCACTTAGGTATGCAACTGCTGCTCATCTGTCAAATGATATAGCCACTGCAATGGTAAATGGGAACTGGGAAGAAGCTAGTAATTTGTACATGTGTGCTAAAAAAACCTGGAACGAACTGAAAAATCACCCCTCTTTGAGGTAGTAAACTGGAAACTAGCCTAGTGTTCATATGAAACTAAGTGTGTTATCTTTCTTTTGATACTTTTTCTTAAAAGAGAGAAAGGAGAAAGCCTTATAGACTAGTAATATTATTTAAGGCTGATAAATTTAGAAGCTTTAATTTTTTTGAAAGCTTTGAACTTCCTGGCTGGTTGTTTAACTTTTAAGTAATTATATGAAAATGCCTTTTGTGTAAAACCTTGGGAAGGAATTGTTAGGCATAGATAAAGCACTAGAGCATCTCTGTTCTATGTGCCAGTGCAGGAGAATAAGAAGAAACTTAGTTTTCCCTTGTCATAGGTTTTTTTGTTTTTGTTTTTGTTTTTTTTTTTTTAATGGTTTTTAGACAAATAGCAATAAGCAGAATTTAAAATTATTATTTGAAATAACATGTATTGTTCCTGAAGCATCCTTCATCAGTTTTTCTTTCAGTTATTTTGTTTTCTGGATTAATGATACACACTGAAAGTTAAGGCCTTATGTTTGGCATTTTATGTTCATTTTCATGGCAACTGATTTCAAATAATATTCATAGAAGGTCATTTGGAGGTTTGTTTCATTTCACACTGAAGACAATGAAAACAACTTATTTTGATTTCAATAAGACATTGAAAAGACTTTGTCTTGAAACAGTGGTGCCTGCCCAAAAGATGCAAGTCTTTTATGGCAGGAAATGCCTGTTCTAGCCTTTTCCTTTTGTCACAGCTGTGTTTCTAAAGTTAACCTGACTTAAGAGAACAAGTTGGCAGTAACAAAACACGATGTAGGAAATTACTGTTTTGCATCAGGTCCTTGGGACAACTGGTCAAGGAATCAGGAGCACAAGTAGTGTTCTCTATCCCTTCAATTGCAGGAAATACTGAGGGAAGAAACAGGAATACCCATCAGATCAATACCTGGCTCTGAGCCTGGTGTCCCTGACAGGACTTTGGGTTTTTTGATCATGGGTTGGTTTACACAAACTGCTGGCAACAGTCGGGGTACACTTGTCTCAAAGGGGGAAAAGGACTTCTGCACAGGAGTTGCCAGGGCTCATTTAAAGAGCTTCAAGCTAGATTTGGTGGGGGAAAAGGATAAAACCCAGCTTGCTGGAGATAAGCCCTGGGGTGGCACATCAGCGTTTGTGGGATGACATATGTTAGCAAGGTTCTTAAGTCTGCCATCAGTAGAGGTAGTGGATGGAGTGTCATGTGATAGCAAAGACACAAAGAATATTGATGGGCTAGAAACCACAGAAGTGCCTAGGAATGGTCAGATAGGAATTAGGCCTTCTTCTCCCAGAAAGGCGATGGGATCAGTAGCCCATCATGCACAACAAACAGGAGCTGGAAGCCATTGTACAGCAGGAAAACTGTGCTATAGTTGCCATCGCTAAAACATGATGGGGTGATTTGCACAACTGGAGTGCTGCTCTGGATGGCTGTAAACCCTTCAGAAGGGATAGGCTAGGAAGGAGAGGCAGTGGAGTGGCCCTGTATGTAAGGGGGGGGCTTAGGTTGTCTTGAGCATAATGATGGTGATGATAAGAATCAGGGTGAAGGCCAACAAGGCTGGCATCATGGTGGGAGTCTGTTCTAGACTGCCAAACCAGAATCAAGAAGCAGCTGAAATACTCTTTAAGCAAATGGGAAAAGTTTCAGTCACTATCACTTCTTCTCTTGGGGCACTTCAACTTACCAGATGTCTGCTGGAAATACAATACAGCAGAAAGGAAACAATCTAGGAGGTTCCTGGAGTGTGTGGAAGGTAATTTCCTGACAAAGCTGGTAAGAGAGACAACTCCCTACTGGTCATCATGAACAGAAAAGGACTTGTGGGTGATAGCTGGAGGTTGGAGGTTGTCTTGGACATAGTGATCATGAAATAAGAGTTTTTAATTCTTGAGGAAGGAGGGGGGTCAGTAGAACAGTCACCTTGTACTTCTGGGCAGCAGGCTTTGACCTGTTTAGGACACTAGTTGACACAGTCCCTTGGGAGGCCGAAATGAAGGGCAAAGGAGTCAAGGAAGGTTGGACATTCCTCAAGAGGGAAACCTTGAAGGCACAGGAGCAGGCCATCCCAGTGTGCTGAAAGATGAACTGGCAGCAAAGAAGACTGGCATGGCTGAACAGAGAGCTTTGGCTGGAACTCGGGAAGAAAAGGAAAGTCCATGGCTTATGGAACAAGGGACAGGCCACTCGGGAAGACTACAGAGATTCTGTGAGGTTATGCAGGGAGAAAATTAGAAAGGTCACAGCCCAACTAGAACTTAATTTGGCTACTGCCATAAAAGACAATAATTAAAATGTTTCTTTAAGTACATTAACGACAAAAGGAGAACTAAGAAGAATTTCCATCCAATAGAGTTTGGATACGGGGGGAAATAAAAGTGACCAAGGATGAGGAAAAGGCTGAGGTACTGAATGCCCTCTCTGCCTTCATCTTTAATAAGAAGACCAGTTGTTCTCTTGAGTACTCAGTCCCCTGAGCTGGAAGACAGGAACGAGAAGCAGAATGAAGCTCCCATAATCCTAGAGTAAATGGTCAGTGACCTACCACTTAGACACACAGAAGTCTATGGGGCCAGGTGGGATCTACCCAGAGGTACTGAGGGAGCTGGCAGAAGTGCTCACCAAGCCACTTTCCATCATTTCTCAGCAGTCCTGGCTAACTTGGGCAGTTCCAGTGGACTGGAGGTTAGAAAATGTGACGCCCATCTCCTGGAAGGGCTGGAAGGAGGATCCTGGGAACTACAGGCCTATTAGTCTGACCTTAGTGCCAGGGAAGGTTATGGAGCAGATCATCTTGGGTGCCATCATGCAGCACGTACAGGGCAACCAGGTGATCAGGCCCAGTCAGCATGGGTTTATGAAAGGCAAGTCCTTTTTAAGTGTTCTTCCTCTGTGACAAGATGGCCTACCTAGTGGATGAAGGAAAGGCAGTGGATATTGTTTATCTGGACTTCAGTAAGGCCTTCAACACTGTTTCCCAAAGCAGTCTCATGAAAAGAGTGGCTGCTCATGGCTTGGGTGTGCATACACTTGGCTGGATAAAAAATTTACTGGATGTCCGGGCCTGGGGAGTGGTGGTGAATGGAGCTAAATCCATCTGGCAGCCAGCCACAAGTGGTGTTCGCAGGGTTCAGTATTGGGACTGTTCTTCTTATTATCTTTATCAGTAACCTGAATGAGGAGATCAAGGGCACCCTCAGTAACTTTGCAGACGATACCAAGTTGGGCAGGAGTGTTGATCTGCTTGAGGGTTGGAGGCTCTACAGAGGGACTTGGACAGGCTGGATCAGTGGGCTGAGGTCAATGGGATGATGTTCAATAAGGCCAAGTGCTGGGTCCTTCACATGGGTCACAACAACTCCCTGAAATGTTCCAGGCTTGGAATAGAGTGTCTGGAAAGCTTCCTGGCTGTAAAGAATCTGGGGGTGCTGGTCGGCAGCTGGCTGAACAGGAGCCAGCAGTACCCGGGTGACCAAAAAGGCCAACGGCATCCTGGCCTGTATCAGAAATAATGCAGGACGAGGGAAGTGTTTGTCTCTCTGTACTCAGCACTGGTTAGGCAGCACCTCAGATACTGGATTCTGTTTTGGGCCCTTCACTGTAAGGACATTGAGGTGCTGGAGCATGTCCAGAGGAGTGCAGTGAAGTTGGTGAAGAGAACAAGTCTTACAAGGAGTGGCTGAGGGAACTGTGCTTGTTGAGCTTGCAGTAAAGGAGGCTGAGGGGAGACTTCATCACTCACTACAACTACCTGAAAGGAGGTTGTAATGAGGTGGGTGTTGGTCTCTTCTCCCAAGTAACAAGGGATAGGACAAGAGGAAATGGCCTCAAGTTACACCAGGGGAGGTTTAGATTGGACATTAGGAAAAATTTCTTCACAGAAAAAGTAGTAAAACACTGGACCAGCCTGCTCAGGGAAGTGGTGGAGTCCCTGGAGGTATTTAAAAGATGTGTATATGTGGTGAAATGGTTTAATGGTGACCTGGCAGTGTTGGGTTAACAGTTGGACTTGATGATCTTAAAGGTCTCTCCCAATCAGAATGATTCTGTGTAAATAATTCCACATCTGTTGAAACCAAAATATGCTGTGCAAGTGCAGCTTGCACCTGATACTTCAGCTAAACTACTTTCTCACCTCTGAGTTCTTGACTCAAAGGATACTAATTTCAGTGTTACTTTGATATATAAGACACTTAATTTTTGTTAATCACAGAACCACAGAATTTCTGAGGCTGGAATAGACCTCCAAGATCACGAAGTCCAGCCTTATGATCCAACACCATGACATCAGCTAGACTGTTTTGGTTTTAATAAATTTTGTTCATTTTGATTGTCACACAAAGCCTGAGTAAGACTTAACACATTCCCCAGTTACAGCTTCATTCACCTTTTCTAAAAAGTCTTTGTGTAGATTTGACTTCATCATCTGCTTGTTGAATTTTCAAGGTCTGGAGCTCCAGTTGATGCATTTTTAAAATGATTTAGGTATAAGTATTCCTACCGAGAGAATTTTAGGAATTTACATTGCCATCATCAGGTTGATCTGACCTGCTCTTATTTTTCAGCTATCACAGAGTTTTACCTGAATATCTGCGACGTTTCACAGTTGGCTGGGTGTATACAAAAATCCTTTCCCAAGGTGTTGAAATTTTGCAGAGACTTCACATGTATAAGGTAAAGTGGTGAAGTGAGTAGGGATATGTGTTTAATGTAGCATTGTACATAAATAACCATTTCTGATATAGCTGGAAAATGGTGATAATGTTTGCCAGGACTTGCTACAGTTCTGTTAACAGGTTACTTTTAAGACCAAAAAGAGCTGCTTTAGAAAGTATTACATTGTTTTGAATTCTGCTTATGCTTTGGAGATTTACTGTGTGTAATGTACCATAAGACTGTTGCTGAGGACATTGGTTTTTTTATTGAAGGATATCTGTGTTCACTAGATTTAGTTATTACTTTTAAATAAGAAAATCTTTTAAGAAAAGTCTGTTGTGAAATGTCTGTCTCTACATCTTAGCAGCTAGTATCTCCAAAGGCTCTGATTTATAAGTTAAAGCAAACCAGATTATTCTGAAAAAGGCTTTGCCTCTGCAGAAAGGCAAAAAGTAATATTTAGGTCTTTTTCATACACAACAAGGAATACAGAAAGGATAAATATGTTGAGTTTTGGCAGATAACTTTTTAAGTTTACATAAAAATGTCTCTATTCTAGAGTTTTTAAGATCTGCTCATGCATCTGAATACATTGGGTACTAGAGTAAAAGTGAGGTTTGAATAGTGAAAAGTTTTATAGAACCCAGTAATTAGAAGGGAAAGTGACAAACTAATTATATAATGAAACTTCAGCTTGGTTTTCTAAATTAATAAAGGTATCATCCTGTTGCTACAGGAAGCTGTACAGGAGCTGCAGACTCTTCTGTCCCAGGATGTGTATTGTACTGACAGCAGAGGGCGATGGTGGGATCGCCTAGCTCTGAATTTACATCAGCACTTGAAAAACACTAAGAAGGTATCTTCACAACCACATGCTGTAAAGCTGGAAACACTGCAGTCATTGTCTGAAAACATTGCTTAAAAATATTTCATATGAGAAGAACAGTGGGGTTGGCTGTCCAAAAAAATGCAGATATTGGTAGGAATCCCGAGGTCAGGCAATTAGTTTCTCCTAAGAAATTGAGTACTGTGTGCACCCTCATCCTTGATTGACCTGCTTTTTTTGCTTCCACTGAAGAACACCACTGGTATGTAGGATTGTATGGAGTTACCAGGCAGCTGCTTCCTTGCTGTTCTGCCTTATAAATTTGCCTAATGGGTGAGAAGCAGAGAAATTTCTAGCAGTAAGCACTTCTGCTTCTGAACCTGAGTCACGATGAGGCTGTATCTGGAATGAAAAAAAATAAACATGATTGGAAGGAGTTTTTTTAATGTTTTCAAAAAAAAAAAAGAAAAAAGAAGAATTAAGTCCTTGACCCCCTGTTGCCAGTGGGGAGAATTTGTATTCTGTATTTGGAACAGTTTTAGCCTGGGGTTTCTAACTGTAAGTGGTCAAGCATTTCTAATCTGTTACTTGTACACAGCTCTGGCAGGGTTAATAGTCTAACTCACAGCAAATTCAAACTTTTTCTCTGGTCCTGCAGAAGAAACCGTAACTGACTACCCTTAGACTGGTAGAGAATAACATTCATGGCTTTAGATAGCATCTGTTACAGGTTATGTTCATCCCAGTCTGTTTAGTTCTCTTAGGAAAGCAGAGGAGGGGAGAAGAGATTTAGAGGTAATCTTAGCTTTTGCTGAAACTTTGGCCTCTTCCAGTAGGAACACACGCACCAGTGGGGTGTGTTTGTACAAGCAAGTTATTTATGCAGCAAGTAAACTTGCAGGCTTAAGTCTGAATGATGCAGTTCAGGGTTTTAGAAACACTGTGTACATGGTAAGCAGTCTTTGAGTTTCCTGAGTGATTAGCTGGCATGGCGCCAAATGAGAGAAAAATGATTATATGGGAATAGCAAAGATTTTGTGCAAGGATTATTGTAAATCTCTGTAGAACTTTCTGGCATCTCTGGAAAGATTCCTGCAGCAGAATCTAAAGGAACTAGAGAAAACTGCAAGCTGCAGTACAGGTTTTATCTTTCAGTTCCTTGTGAGCCAGCACCAGCTTTTCACAGACATTCTTTTCAAGAGTCACAGAAGCAACTGTCTAACTCATTTTAGGGCTCAGTTGCCATTTAGTGACTTTTCTGTGCAAGAAACAGCAGGTGGTACTTGTATCAGCTGCTTATTTGAGCATTTGTAACTACAGGATATTGTGTTCATTTTTCTTGTCTGTTACATACAAAGAAGAAATATTGTCAATGAAAATTAATCTGTAGGACTGTTTATGTCACAGTGAAGTATGGGCAGACTACAAATGAACTTTTAACTAAATGAGGAAGAAGACTAATCTAATTAAACACACCTAAGATACCTGTACCTGAAAAATAGGGATTGGAAAAAAAAAAAATTTAAGTCCAGGAATGGTGGCAATTGTAGAGTTATTTAAAATAAGCAGAGAATTAGATTTCTTTTTCTTCCCCTTGGTATTGCTTCCTTGCCTCGTTGAGGCTACTAAGAATTGGGATTAAAATGCTTATATTTTGTGTTTCATTTGAATTCTTTAAGTCTGTTAAAAGGAGGTAACATCAAGTGTCTGCACTTGTCTCTCCTGCTTCTTATACCCCCATATCAAGCTTTTTCCAGATTTGGAATTAGCAAAGGAAGAGTTAATCTCAGTTCCTTATTTATAAATCAGGAAAAAGTGCCTTCTGCAAGTTGCAGAAAGAAAGTATTATTTGAATGAATTTTTGGAGCCCATATTTAACCCAGGGTGTTCCTCACTACCGTAGTGGATTGGTCTGAAATTGGTTCTGTATGTACATTCTTGTACAGCTGATCTGGTCCTGTTTCCATATTACATGCTGTTAAGAAACTGGCTTAAAAATATTCAAGTGATTTACCTTAGAACCAACTGTTTTTTCTGGTCACTTACGTGGAATTTACACTTCCTTAATCATATATTGATCAGTATAAATGGAGAATAATTTCTTTTACTGTGCTAGTGAAAATCTGAATCCAGAATGCTATTAGTGTAAAATGCTACTTACTGGTTAGAACTTCAGTATGTAAGTAAGAAAAGTGGCCCTGTTTATATGCTGGTTTTTTGCACTCTCACTCACCTTTTTGTGCTCTTTAAATCAATTCGTCTTTTGGGCTTAGTAAGAACAGACAGATGTGAGTAGGTCTTTCTAAAGGATTGCTTGTTACCTTGCTCTTCCCTAGGCCATTGGCTGCATTAAAAATGGGCTGGCAGACCCATTTGTACGTACTGGGCATCGTCTCTCGCTCTACCAGCGGGCCCTACGAATCAGAGACTCACCAAGCTGCAAGCAGTTCAGATGCCTGTTCCATGATCTGCCAGTTATAACTGTGGAGGATGTGGCACACGTAAGTGAAGTTGGTGGTGGTTTCCAAGAAATAACAACTCAAGCTGGTTTTTTTTTTCTTCTGACAAGAACAAATAATCTGGGAGAATGTTGTTACATGCTGTGCATCAGCCCCTGGCTTATTTGTGCTGCAGGAAAAGGAATACAAATGTCTTTCTAAACCACAAGCCTCTTGTAAGCAAATATTTATACTTACTTAATAAAAGGTCAGGTTCTTGGCTGAAGTTAGTGAGCTGTACACTGGTGTCATTTGCAGTGCTTTACTGAATGTGTGTTATGAGTGTGATCAGCTATAAACTCCACTAATTTACCAGCAACACTCTCAAAAGAACCCCTCTGTCTGAAGAGTCTGATCAAATCAGTGCATTGCCTCCTGTCTTCAGGCCAAGTATTCTGTATGTAAGAAAAAGTAACCGTAGCATGTTGTCAGCATTAGATAATGGCTCAGAAAATGCAGCATTTTTCCACAACCTGTGAGAGTTCTGTGCTATGCAAATGTGCAATATGCTGCACTTGCATCAGATTGGAATGGATTTTTTTTTAAACTCTTTATTCTTTTCCATACTCTTGCAAAGGTAATCGCATCTGGGCAGGCAGCAGAGCCTGGCTTTCTCTCTCGGCCTTGTCACCATTTATCTCCCTATAGCACTGTTTGGTTTTTTTCTCAGTTCAGGTTCAGTCTTCTCAGTCATCTGTATTCCTTCTTCTTGGTCCTGCATATAGAAAGATTACACTTCTGTCTGCCCAGCATTTTTGCTAGACATTTTTTCTGAAAAAAATACTACTTTATAAAATCAAACCAGAATGATTTCAAGGAAATGACAAGTTAAATTGTGTTCAGTAGATTTTTGGAAACAAGTCTAGTTCCGATTTTAAGAAAACTGAAAAAGAGGAATGTGTGTTTCAGGAGAGATTTAAATACCTAGGCTAAAACTCTTCAAATGTGATGCTGGAAAGTAATTAGTTCTTTTAATATGTTCAGATTACAATCAAAGGAAAGATGTGTCCTCAGACGGGAATGGGAAAATCTGTTTTTCTAATGGAGGATATTGGTGATGAAGAAGGAGATGAAGACTTGGGTGTATCCACAATCATGTGCTCAGTTGAGGAGCTGGCATTAAGTCATTACAGACAGAATGGTTTTGATCAGGGTAACTCACTTTTTTTTTTTTTTTTGCTACAGTAAAATAACAGTGGGAGTAAAGAACCAGTTTACTCATCAGTTTAGTTAATAGACCAGTTTTAGCTGATTTAATTGGGTCAGTTTTTAGTCTGATTCTGTTTCCTTCACAAACAGATATAATATATAATTTCATTACCTAAATGCTCAAATATGTATTTTCCACCTGTCCTGCTTCCTGACTGTTAATTACTTGCTACCTTAATATACCTAAGGTGGTTTTGAAATGTGTTAGGAAAAAACTCAACGTCTCTTCTTCATAGCAAATGACATATTTTGGCTTTCTTGTCAGTAAACAGCTATTTTACTTGTTAGGGGTAAAATGCCAGTGGTGTAATTTTAAGGGAGTGTCCTTAGGAACATCTTTGGCCACAGGCTTGCCAGTTTAGTAAGAAGGGCTTTAAACTAGACTTGCTGGAGGAGGGGATCCTCAATTCATTCCACTTTGAGGTCCTTCCAACCCAAGCCATTCTATGATTAATGAAAGACAAACTGCCACTGATTTTTGATACTAGATGAACAGGAGAACAGTATAGACCATAGCAACTGAAAGGGCTTAATATTCAGCTCTATTAGTACCTGTTCATATCTTTTTACAATTTAAGAGCTGTGAAAAGCCCTGGACAAATATTATATAGACCTGTCTCACGGGGAAAAAAGCAAAATACATAAAGGTAGGCAAGATATTTTAATATAAATTCTGTATGTAATATTTATATAAATTAGAATATTTTAATATAAGATATAAATCTTAATATAATTTTATGTTATTGGTGATTCCAAATACTGCTGCAGGAAAGGTGGCTGCATCAGAAAAGGGTAGATGGGAGGGTGACCGTGCTTAGACTTTGGGAGCATTGTGCTGAAGTCCCCATTCAGTTCCTCACTCCCACCCACTCACCACCAGTCTGCCTGACCCAGTGCATGTTTTGGGCACGCAGTGGCCATGTGTGATTGAGCGGGAGGCCTAAGGAAGCACAGGGCGCAGCCCAGCCCTGCACTCACACGACTGCAGGCGCCTGCGCGCTCACTCGCATGTGTACACTACACTGTATATTCAATATAACAGCCTATAGCAATTATTCTATTATCTATATGTATTATATGTAATGTAACATATAATAGACTAAGAACATACATCACAAAATGGTTGCGGTAGCCAGGGAGCTCTGGAGGTCACCCTGTCCAAGCCCACCCTGCTGAGGCAGGGCCACCTAGATCTGGTTGCACAGGCCCATGTCCAGCTTTCGAGTAGCTCCAAGGATGGCGATGCCACAACCTCCTTGGGCAGCCCAGGTCAGTCTCAGTCTGCCTCACAGTGAAAAAGGGTTTCTTGATGGTCATATGTCTAGATGTACCGTCATACACATGTCCCTTTGTTGACTCGTGTATATATGTTCATACATCTATGCCTTCATAGGCCTGTATGTGAACATAGACACACACACACATATATAAAAATCCATATCTGATCGTGCATATGTGAACCTCAGGAAACACTTTTTAACTGTTAAATAGCATGTGTTGAAAATTGTTAGTGTTAGAACAGTGAACCTTAGTCAGGAGTAGGCACAGTAATTTACTCCTGTGCTGTAAATGAAGGCCACTGAAATGCTTGTAAATGAAGGAAATAGCAGTAGCAAGGTCTGGAAGCAATAAAACTGCAGTTACAACTTGATGCTCTAGTCTTACTATATATGGGCTTTGGCTCTGTAGGAACCTGAACATGCAGTGTTTCTGGTTTGCCTTATGATGATTTAGAACCTCTTTGTATGAGATTGTTGTAGAAATTAATGTTTCCTTTTTTATTAAATTTTGCCCTTCAGGTATTCACGGGGAAGGCTCAACATTTATTACGCTGTACGGGCTGCTGATGTGGGACATTGTTTTCATGGATGACGTACCCGACGTTTTCAGAAATTCCTATCAGGTAGCTTTGAAAGGCTTCCTTCAGTTCATTTCATCACCCATTGCTGCACACTCTGTAACCATGTAAAAGTCTTACTCGGAATTTGATTAACATTTTATTCTGAGGGACTTTCCAGAGAGATCTTGGTGTTTGCTTGGGTTTATTATAATGTATTGGGCTTGTTACTAAAAGGCTTGTTGGTCACTGACTGCTGTGTCAGTCTGGACTGACTGTCAGAGTGGAGTCAATCTGGCTAAGTGCACGCATCCTGCATCTGAACTCACTGGGCAAAGTTTCCTTTATAGTCAGTGGAAGAATACTGCTACACTGTGGCACTGTTCATCTCATCTGAAGATGGCACATTCAATTAAAAAAAAAAAAAAAAAGGTGGGGGGGAAGAATCTTAGTTCTTTTCAATAATATTTAAACTCAGGTTTGTTAACAGCCCTGCTCTCTTCGCCTTAACGGGTTTATGCTTTTGGGATCATCCTTTTTTGTCAAAGCACAAACAACACTATGCCCACTCCCCACCAACTCCCCACCACACCCTAAGATTAACAATTTCAGGTGAACCTGTGGCTTTTAGCTAAATGCTTTGTGTTCTACAAGTTACAGCTAGAAACAGTTTTACTAATTGCAATTAGAAAATGTGATCACTTAGTGACACTGGCTAAGAAAACCCTAAAAAGCCACTCAAATGTGTAACTGAAAAAGGCCAGACAATTGTCTTCCGTTCTTCCCCGTTAATCCATTGCTTCTAAACAGAACCCTGGCCAAGAGGTAGACCGGTCAGTGCTGTGCTTGGCCTTTAGTGGGTTGATTTGTAGTGTAAGAAATTAAAGGTTTATGTTGGTATGAGCGGTTGTAGATAAAAATTCCTTCTTCCTTTAGAGGTGAAACAGGCAGGTTATTATTGTCGTTTCTCCACCACGTCCCTTTTTCTTCACAGGTATAAAGTAGAAGTCCTTGTAGCTGAGTCAAAAGCCACCTGGTCGCTTTGGAGATAGCTGTCTCCTTAATTAGGCACTACTACAAATATTTTAATTGTCAGAGAAGGAGATACACGCTCTCAAGGCCATCCTTTCATAGTCCCTTAATCAAAGGATGTAAAAATCTAGAGAACCAACAGTACAATTATTTTATTAGGCCAGTGGGACTAAGCTCAAAACTATGAATACATGAGTTGCTCTCTGTCCCACTAACCTGTTTGGTTTGTTTATTTTTTTAATTTTTATGTTGGTGTGGATTATGAGGCTGTATACAGTCATGTCTTGAAAGAATTTCTTAAACCATGAGCACGCACTTGATGATAAGTATGTTCTTGGTCATAGCCTTGGCAAGCTACTCAATGATGGAAAGAGGCACCATACTCCAGAGTAATGGCTCGCCTTTGAAATGGCTTTTACTGCTTGATTGTTGTATTTAGCTCACCAAGTAAATTTGGGGTTGAATACTGTTTGCAGCAGCAACTGAGATAGGCTAGTCCTCCTTGCTTTGGGGTTTTGAGGTGGGCCATGGGGGCACTTGCAGGCTCATAGACAGGACAGGAGGGGGACTGCTGTAGCTCCAAAGGCCAGATATTGGTAAATGGAATTCATACAAATATAAATTTTCTTATGGAGTATCTGCTGTTCTTGTAAGATGATGTAATTTTATGAGTCTCATGTGTTAAAAGCAGGTATTCTTTGTCAGTGCAAGCTTCCATATACCATAGATCTTGCCTTTCTAAATACATTTCCTTTTATGTAATTTTATAAGCAGATAACACTTACTTTAAAAAAAAAAAAAGGAAAAAAACCCCACAAACAAAACCCACAAAAAAACCCCCAAACCCCTGAATGTTTATAACAAGCCCAGTAATGTTGCTCTTAAACTAGATTTTGTTATTTATTTATTTATTAATTTGTTAGTATTTATTAATGCAGAGCAAAGCTATGAGACTCAGGCAGAACAAGGCTGAGCTGAAAGCTCACACCCGATGCTCTCATTCACAGGCTGTCTTTCTGTGGGACTAGCTGTGGCAGCAGTTTCTGTAAGGCTGAAATTTGCCATTTTTCTAAGCACGGTACATTTGATTTTGAAAAGCGAGACTGGTGCTCAGGTACTACCTGATAGCTTTCTTTCGGCTGTATGCACAGCTGATTGCTGCAGGGAGTCTGTACAGTAACGCGCTCAGCGCTACGCGAGGCTCCCTGCCTTTAGGCGGCTTGCGTGATACTCCTCAGTTCCATCAGTTTGTTCTTCCCACCTCAGACTGGTCAGTGTAGCTGAGCGGTCTTCACAGCAATTCCAAATCCTGCCTAGACTGTTACTGCTTGGAGAGCTAGGAGAGCAGATAGCTTCTTGTGGGCTGTGAAAGGAAACCTCTGTCTAGAGGACAAAAACTAATGGAGCACAGGCCGAGATGTGTCCAGGGTTTGTTGCGCTGGCATTGGGTCTTTAACAAATATGCAAATCATGTCCCATTTAATAAAGGCCGCTGTGGGGAGCATGCTCAAGTAAAACTGCCTCAGTGTGTGAGCCAATTTGTACTTGAGCTAAGAAAACCAGGAAATAAAGCATTCTCAGTCTTGGAATAGCTGCTTTGCTGGCAGCTCCTCAGTGGTGTATTTACCTTTGTATGCAGACGGTCCCTCTGGATTTATACACTGACAGCTTCTATGAGAACAGGAGGGATGTCATTGAGGGCAGACTGCAGCAGCTTCGTACAGCTTCCTCAGAGACACTGGCAAAGTTGGTTGCCGACATCTGGACCACTCAGGAGGGAAAAGCAGCAGCACTAGTTAGCTGGGGGCGTTTTAGTTCCCTGCAGCAAGCTCAGGTAAGTAGCTGTTGTCAGCATGGGCACTCTGGTTAGGCTTGCTGTTAAAGCACACATGGCAGTAGTGTGCTCACAGTTTGGACGGAGGCACTGGGCAAAGACTGATGGAGTGGTGGGAAGGAGCAGTTGAGGGGAGACTTCAGCACACTTCTTCCTAATCCCAAGCACTGTCACGCTTCTGATACAGTCACTTCTGCAACAGTAGTTGGGAACACAGCAGGAAAAGTGCTGCAGATGACAGCTACTTTAGGTTTTTTTGTTGCATGTGACTAAACAAAAAAGCTGAGGTGGGCCGTAGCAAATTCTTGTGAGAGCAGAGAAATGGCTGTACAGGAAATAGTTTAAAAAAAAGCCAACTATGAAAATTTCTCTTCCAGAGCCTTGTTTCTTGCCTTGGCGGAATGTTTCTAAGCGATGTTTTTAGGCGACTTTCCAAAGATCTACGCCATTGCAGAGGGGGACTTCCTGACCTGGTTGTGTGGCGTACTCACACCAATCAATTTAAGGTACACTGGGACATCATGGAAATACTCAGTGCTTAGTTGATCTTACTCCTAGGTATAAACCTTCCAGTTATCAGCCCATACAAACTGTATTTTCCTGTTGTGGTGGAGTCAAACCTGCTGCTTATCTGCCCAGCAGCTATGGCAGGTAGTGGATAGTTGCTCATCTGCTGTTTCATCACATTTTGCTCTTTAGTGTTAATGGGCATAATAAGAATTGTCAAGAGGTGGCAAGGTATTCTTGTAGAAGAGGTCTGCAATTAAAATAACTGTAAAGCAGCTGTTGTCAATCATTCTGTTAGCAGCGCTGTCACCACTTACACAAAAACTTGAATATATGTGGCTACAACAACTGTGCTATAAAAAGAGAGTGAAGACTCATGGTTTGTGCCTTGCATGGTAGTGGAATAGGCACTAGAATACTATTGGCCATCTCTCAGCTGCTGAAGCAACTTGTTCCATTTACAAAACAGCAGAATAGCAGAAATGAGTACTCTAAAGATCTGATGGAACAGGTGATGTTGCAGATGATCAGTTTCTGAGTATGTAGTATCTTCATTCATCATCTTCATGTTTTGGTGCATATTTACTGGATAAAATTTCATGCTCTTACAGCTATGCTTTGGAACATGGGTTAATTATTTAGCGCCCACTGGACCTTCCACTGTGCTAAAGCTGGGTTTTGGGGGTTTTTTTGGCAAATGACAGTCATAGAAGAATACTTGTACTAATCTGTGGGAGCTAATGCTCTTTCAGTTCCTGCAAAGGCACACTACTCATCAGTCATTCACATTTCTTTGTAGCTGGTGGAAGTGAAAGGTCCCAACGATCGCCTGTCCCCCAAGCAGATAATCTGGCTGAGTGAACTGAAGAAGCTGGGTGCTACGGTAGAAGTTTGTCATGTGCAAGCTGTTGGAGGCAAGAGTAAATGTGTCAGTTGACAGTAGAGGTCTTCATCACGGGGTTATTTGAGTATTTTTAAAGGAACTGGCATGACACACACTACAGGCTGCTGCTTATTAAAAGTAGTTTCTTCTAACATTCTGGTTCCTTGAACATTAGTTATTTTTAGCATAAAACAGTCTAAAAATAGAGGTCTGTCACTATGACTTACTGTATGTGGCTTTGTGTTGAGAAGAACCAAGCCTTTCCTTTCTCTACAAAATTCATGAGTTAGTCATAAATTATACAAGTAATCTAGGGGGTTTGCTGGGTAAAGAGAAACAGCTGCAATCACACTGGTACCAAGACCATCCTCTACAATAAAATAAGTGGTGCATCGAGTCCTGTCATTTCCGTGTCTGAGGTCATTATGTTGTGCAAGTTTCCTTGCAAGGTGCAAGTTCAGTGCCCTTCCAGGATTGTCGGGACCAGAGTGGTTCTCTACTGTCCCCTCTTTGTATTACATATTTCAGTTTTTCACCTCAAGATACAAAAATAGAGCTAGTCAGTGATGGCGTAAAGCTTTCTCCTTTTACATGCTAATGTAGGTGCTGCGGTGTAGGAAAGGATCATTCATTTAACAGCTTCTCCAGTTGTGAATCACATCTGTGTTACCTGTATACAGGGGAAATATTTCTGGTAGTAGACAGGAGTTGTCCAGTGCCAAGACCACTGGCACGTGGCTGCAGTTACGTCATTCATTATACTCAGTTTTGCCCCACAGAAATTGATGTGTTTCCACATTTAGAAAGAAGTCGGGCAATTGCAATGGAGGCAAAAGGATGAGTTGTCTTTTAGGACACCAGAACCCTGTGAGTTCGTCTCAGTTTTAACATCTTTCTCTGGAGTCTTCATTCTTTTCCTCCCCAGTATGTTTTCCTGATACCAGAAATTGCGCTCACCCTACAAAGAGCAGACGCTGTAATAGAAGGTAGCGAGAAATTTATATAATTTGCACATCTCTTTTATTAACCATCTTTCTACAGCTTTCTTGGAAAAAACAAACACACACTCCCGCTATTTTTTAATGTTAGAGAAATCAAAGGAAAACCGCCTGAAGTTCACTAGGAAAGGTATGAACTTTTATTTAGTCTAATTTACTTCACATTCACAACTCAGCATCAGGATTTTATAAGCTTCCTGTCAGTGTTACTCAGTAAATCATTATCAGGCACAAAGGTTTTAGTTTCATTTGAAATAGTGAACTCTAAACCATCACAGCAACAGCATTAGAAACCTACTGCCTAGAGCAATTTGAGGTACAGATTTCTGTCTCATGTTAAAGGCTAATTTAAGATTTCATCCTTTGTTTAAATATATGTTAGATTTTTTTTTTTAATTTTTTTTTTTTTGGTTTTAATGTCTTGCCATCTGAGAGTAAGCCACAACCTTTGCTTCACTTGCTACATTTTCATTAGAAATACAAGGCAGTTAATATCAAAGTGGTATTGCAGGCAGGTGCAGGCCTGGGTATACATATACATACAAACACACTTAATGCATTTCTGGAATGAAAAATTTCTTGGATACATGGCAGTAAACAGTGAATAAAGTTGTACTACCATGATCACTAAGTCTGCAATAAGCTCCACCCTGCAGTAATTAATACTACTGGAGGTGAGCTTTAACCAGATCAACCAGAAATTCCTATTTCCCCCTGTGTGGTTTACAGTGTAGTACAAAAGTCATGGTACAACAGCCAGTAACAGTCTAAATAGTGCACGTTTTCAAGAAACAGACAAAAAAAAAAAAGTTCTTGGTATTTTTTTCTCTTCTTGCAACCAAAAGGGCATTAACAGTATCTTGTTTTAAATGGCAAACAGAAATTAAAATGTGAAAATGTGTACATATATACACAGACACACATATATACACCGTCGTATGTCAGTATTCTGTACAAAGAAGTTAAAGATACATACTCACACCCCAAAACTGCTTTTGAAAGTTATTAAAGATGCTCAGAAACTATTAAGGCAACTGTGCAGACTGGAGAATACTTTAAAATTAACATTTAGTACCTGTCTTTCAAAAGTAAATAAAAAATTAAGATGTTTCACCTCAGAGGATGAAACAACAGAGGCAGGCGCCCACGCGTGCACAGACACACAGTAGTTGTTCAAATCCTTTGGAAGGCGAGGCCCCTGCGAATGCCAGGCACCAGAACCCTCCCAATATTTGGCAGCTGGCTGCCCCCCCTCCCTGTGGGATGTGACCCCCCTCTCTCTTCCCCCATGCTTATCTCAACCTCTGCTTACCTAACTCCCCTTTTTGAACTGTGGGAAATCTTGTAAGTCTGTTTGGCAAATAGATATTTAGACAGGTTTTCTTTAATATAAAGACATATTATTTTTAACCCCCTCCCATGCTATATATATAAAATACAAAGACCATCTGCAGCATCTGTACACATCTTAGAACTGAAATGTAAAAATGTCTGAAATCTCCTTAATAAAAGACAATCCTGTTTAAATATAGTACCCATTTTTTCCCCCAAAGGGTACTAGCCTAAACTTTTTTTTTTCTTTCCACCAGCTGCCTGTGTGGAATACTTTATTTACATATTTTGGTACCTTTAAACCAAAAAAGTTACACTTCTGAGGAAAAAAAAAAAAAAAAGACACCAGAGTTTTAATTGTAATTTTTAAAAGAAAAGAAAACGGTACCAAGAGACACTAAGCACACAGGTTGAGGTCTTTTCAGTCAAGTATCAGGCCAGGGAAAGCAGTAAGCTAACGGGTGGGGTTGTGGGGAGGGGTGGGAGATCACAAAAGCAAACTACTACAAACATTTGAATAATAAATTCAAGAAGTTACATGACTGCTCCAGCAAGGTTGCAAATAAACACAACTAGTTTGTGGACCATTTAACATGCTCAGACCATCTTGCAGCATAATGAGGCAATTGAGTTGAATACACGTTTTTTCCTCACAACCAGTTGACCAGAAGCAATCGAGCATGGTGTGTTCACCAGCGCGTGCGTGCCCACACACAGACACAAGTGCACACACACATACACGCTCGGCTTCCTTGCATAAAAGCAGGTTTTCAGGGCTTGGTTAGTTAAAAAAGGAAGTCTACCTCCCCTCACCCCACCTTAGCTCACCTTTACAATGGAACTGCTCCCACTATCCTCGCCACACCAAACACCGTTGCTCGTCCACTGTGCTGTCCATATGGACATGCAGGTATGTAAAAAGAAGGCACCACTCTTCTTCCAGCACCTGCTTACAAGTGACAATAGCACTACCACCCCTCACGGATTTGGCCACTTGGAGCGCGTCCTCCTCTCTGGAAGCCAGTAGGGCTTAGGTATGGATTCTGCTGAGCTACTTCATCTTACAGCAGGATGAGGAGGAGGTCAGCAGGGATATAACACTGAGTATTCAAGGTGCTTATATATAAAAAAGTGAGGCTCTCATGAGACTTAGAAACAAGCCTAACATCAGAGAGGAAACACCTGCTGTCTCTTGAGCTGGTCACCTATTATTTCCAGAAATGGCGGGGATGAAGCAAGAATTTACCATAACCGTGGTAAAAAGGAGGGCTGAGGGGGGTTGTCAGCTGCATTAGAGCAATCCTGCTACTATTTTCTCCCAATTAAAGGCACTTCTAAAGCTACAACAATACCATATCTACAGTAAGTGTTTTAAGGTTAACAGTGCATTGTCCTGAATTCATTTCTCTAGTATGAAGTCAAGCTCATGACAAAGAGCACAAATCTGACTTAATGAATATGTTTTGGGGAGAGAAAGAAAAGGGAACAAACTCCACCCCCCACCAGCTCGACACTGCATTAAGACATATGTAGGGTGATGAAGTCACAGAACAGTATGTATGTATGTACGTGTGTATGCATGCGTGCATAGAGTTGTTCCTCCTGAAGAGGTGATCTGATAAAATAGTTTGTTCCCAGATTTTCATTAATTGATTTACGTCCACTGCACGTAACCACTTGGATTTGCCAAGCTGTTTTGACACAAGAGTCACTTCAGTCACTATCTGGGAAAAAAGGTATTTTAAGCAGAACCCTCATTAATGACCACACCAAGCCTTTCAATCAGCTAGTGAAACGCTCCAGCGCATATAATAAGCCAATCCACAAAACCAGAAGGAATTAGGGGCCAGAAGGCCTAGCAGATGAAAACTACTGAAGACAAAATTGTGCGATTTGAAGCATGACTCGCTTTGCTTTTAAATATTTGTGCAAAATTTACGTAATGTTTGTATATAAAAATTACTACAGCTTTCAATGCTGCATTTAGCAGTGTTACATTAGAAAAGACAAAGTGATAGGCTGTATCCTCCCCAAACCTTTAAACCATGGCATCATCTTAGTCTTCATTTGCGAGCGTCTCAGTGGATAGCCAGATTTTCGCACCACTTAAGAATTTGCTTAAAGGTGTTCCCAGAATGCTCCGTCTGCACAGGTTCCCCACAGGAGAAAATGGGAATGAGGAGGAGAGAAAGTCGGGGGCACCAGCGGTGTCATTTAAACTATTTGCTCTGAAGTACATCCTGCTTTGATCCAGTTCTGAACAGCTGCCTTGCAAAGAGTTGCTTTTGTACTGCCGAAGACTCCGGTTTAACATGTCTACTTCATCTGCCAGCAAAGAAACTTTATGGAAAGCAGTGATGAAGCCACCGTGATTAATCTGGGCCTCAGGAACCCAGCGGAAGTAGCAGAGTTTCCACAGTTTTATTTGCGTTCCAGAGATACGGGGTAGAATTACACCGTGCAAATCAACAGGCTTTGCAAACCAGTCTCTGAAGTACTGTTCCATACTGTTACTCTGACTCTCTGCTTGCTGCAGAAAGTCTGGTTTCAGTTTTAGTATCAGAGAGTTTCTTCTTGGAAGGAACTCTTGCTCACTGATGATTCCATTTTTTAATGCTGGAGGGACACCTCTCAAAGTGGAGCTGTAGTTTTTCTGCAGAAAATAAATACTGGTCATTTTCTAGTTTTCTGCCCATCCGAATAGCAGATTTCTCTGAGCTGCTAGGATGCATCATCCACAGAAATGATGTGACCTTCACACAGTTCTGCGCTTGTGAGTCACTACTCCAGGGATCACAGAGCAAACAGTGTGGTCACCTGTGGCCTTTAAAAAGAAATACATCTGCTTTCTAGACTTTCTAAAGTAATGAATGACTGAATTAATTGGTATTCACTGAAAGAATTAACAGCCCTGGGGAAAAAAGGTGGCACGTGACCACTTTTCCATAGGTGAAATAATGCAAATGTTGGCAGCAAGCTGAGCCGTATCAGAAAATAGCTGGGAACACAGGGGTCAAAGTCATGTCTTTAGGCTAGGAAGCCAAGAGAATTAACGCTCCTATTGCTAAGCTGAAGGTTTAAAACACTAACTAGGTAGCTGTCAGTTTGTAAGCACTAACACCTAATGGTTAAGCACGGAAACACTCCATTCACAGACAGACATCACTATAGTTACCTTTGAGCGTTTAAAAGTTTTCACTGCTCCATTTTGTACACATGGTGCACTCTTTCCAACATACAAAGGGTTGTGAAAGAGCAGGCGATCTCTGCTTGTAAACTGAAGAGACCAGTCCCAAACGCAAGGAAATCTGAGGCCTTTCTCATCACCCAGCTGAA
The DNA here is from genome assembly GCA_024611175.1 of Megaceryle torquata. Lineage (NCBI taxonomy): Eukaryota > Metazoa > Chordata > Aves > Coraciiformes > Cerylidae > Megaceryle > Megaceryle torquata. Next base: position 19,226 of record JANIJG010013008.1, on the reverse strand, counting down.
TGTTTTTGCTTATGGCAAATTCCTGCAAAAAGTTATCATCCAGGCTTATTAAAAATCAAAGAAAATAGGCTTCTTCACAATTCTTTATAATAAACTACTGCATAACTGTTGGGCAAAGAAAAGCAGGGATATAATTGAGAGGTGGCTGCAGATCAAAGCAACAGAGCAGCAAGACAGCCTGCTGCTGGAGAAACAGCTGTACCCTTTTTCATTTGAGCAATGCAGGATGAAGCAGGACTAATGCTTCCTTAGCAAAGATTACTTTTCAATTATATTGTTTGTTTACTCTTAACCCCCTCAACTGTTATTTTGAGAATACACTAACAGTCCCTCAATGCTCTACTTCCTTGTAAAGGTAGCTACCTACAACTTTAAAGGCAAAATATTTAAAAAAAATCATTAAATTTTATCAGCCATCAAATGTTTTCTACACACAGTTCTGATAAGCTCCAGTTTTCAAAACCAGATAGTAAGTGTTCAGTTTTCTAAGTACTTTCACTGTACATTACTATTGGAACTTCACAGTCTTCCAACTTTTTCAACTATTTAAACAATTATGTCAAGATTTCAAAGTTTGCCTGAAATGTGAAATCCATTTAGTGCCTCTCATTCTGCTTCATCAGTTTCCTGATAGATCTCTCTTTCCTAGAGGTATGAATAGTACTCTACAATAACAGTGCTTTTCGGGGGGGGGGAATCAATACATTTTCTTCTTGAATACTTAAGTTATTGTCCACACAAACATCACCCGAAAGGCCATTCATGATCATACTCATCTGGGGAGCTGAATGTTTTGAATGTTTTGCCCTGAACAGAGTGCGACGCTTTGTTGAATTTTTTGTTGAGTTGAGATGTCACTATTTCCAGAAGGGCTGAAGTAGCTGTAACTCTTCATACTCACAGTGCTTTCCTTGACTCGCTGGTGAGGACAGTTGAAAAGGAAAGTGCCAAACAGTGAGATACGTGCACTGTCGTACAATATGGTCAAGTACATCTCAGAAAACTCGAAGGCTGCTGGGTATTGTTCTAGCAGCTGCCAAACACAGTCAAGAAACATCAGGAACAATGGAGACTGGGAAAAGAAACAAGAGAATTCTTAGATTTAGCAAAAGCTTTTCCCACATCATACCAATTTCTTTGCAGTTCTGTACCTCTGGTAATTCCTCAACAGGGTAAACTATTTGGAGTATTGCATTTTTTTTAGTGATTTTATGCAACTGTAGTAATAGTAATATCTTCTATGTCCCTTCTTAGAATGCCTAAGTCAGTGCATACGCTCATGCAAATGAGCCTTACTTTTACAATGTATATAATTCCTTCTTGTTTGATATGACTGGAGAGCTTACGATTCAGCCATGCTTACTTCTCACTACACCTTCTAGCTCTTTCCACAGTGGCCCACGAATGGCAACAGTATAGACTATCATTTAGATAAAGCTTTAGAAATATTTTCACCTTCCCAGTTTCAATCTTGTGGATATCCTTTCCTAGGGTCAAAATATCTGCTCGCTCATTCTTTTTCCTGTGGTATTTTGGCTTCTTTAACCCTTCATGCATTTTCTCTGCTTAGTGCTCAGTGTCCTCAGTTTATCTGTCGGCTCCACTCCCAGGGGATGCTGCTTTTCTATTACTCTTGGACACTGTCCCTTGAATAGGCGTCTAACCTAGAGTCCTCTCCTTTTACAACTGCAATTACCAGTCTCTCCTTTGCAATGAAGAGGCCAAATAAGATCAGCTGCAAATACTGAAAATGATGCACTGTGCTACGCTCTGTTTGGCAGCTGTGTATCAGTTCATAAAGCTGCAGTGCTTCTCTATCAGCTCATGACTTTGGAAAGTACTGCGCATTGATATGCCTCTGCATTCAACAAAACAGGGATGAAAGCAGATACCTGTGCTAAAACAAATAAAACCAACAACCCCCTCCAAATGCCCTCCCAGCCCCCTCCGATTTCACTGTGCTAGCATTTGTAACGGCAGGACCTTTTCACGTGCTACACTGAAGCAACAAAAAAAAAACCCAACAACATCTTACTACACCCCAGTGTGCTACAGAGGGTAAAGAAAATATATCACTATCCTGGACAAAGGCTCATCTTCTCTGACATTACTTTCATGAGATTTGAAAGGATTAAAATATATTTTTACTTTTAGATTTCTGCGTTAATAAATGTTCAGGCTGCTATTAACCAGATACTGTTAGCACATACAAATACAATTCAGTTTTACCTCTTTGTCAGATCTCTTTAAGTGGTTACACCTATCCAAAAACTGATATCCTGCCATGACCCATTCCTTCTGTATTAAGCTTTGAAATCCAACAATTGTCCGGAAATAGGGATCCAGCATGACTTGAATGAGAGAAGCAGCAAGACAGCTCAGGTCCCGTCCCTCTTCCTCTGTGAATAACATACAGAATACATGAAATATGTAGGGTATAGATGCACATATATAGAATTATATCTCAAAAAGCAAAAAGTGGCAACTAGGTCTAGTGTTTTTCTTTGGATTTCTTTTAAAGAATGCTTTTTGCTGCTGAAATTTTTCTCACAGGGTTTTTTTTTAAACTGAGACTCATACTCTAGAAAAAGGTTCCTGCAGTATCCAGTGCAACAATGTATTCACCAAGAACAAAATACGCACCCAAATGGCTGGTATTTAAACCAAGGTGTGCTGAGAAGGAGGATGTTTGTGTTGGAAATTTGATACACATTTTCCACCCTGAAGCAGTTATATGGGGAGAATGGGATATAGCAGCTGAATGGGTGTTGTAAAAATTACAGAAAACCCAATATTTCTCATCTCGATACAAGCAAGTTTTTCGGTGTCTGGTTGGGTTTTTTTTTTTTCCCTGGAATATGTGTTTGTGCTTACACAACAGCAGCCACTGTTAGTGAAATACTTTTATATATAGGACCTCTGAATAAAACTGATATTGCTTATGCAAAGAGTATTAGCCCAACTAACACAGCACAAAAGTTCACCCTAAAGTTCTGATTCTATTGTGTGATCATCAGAATAAATACCACAAAGACTCAAAAGGAAATATTCCTTTGATGCTTATGGACTATACTGCAGTTCCCATACATAAAAAAATTAGATCCTCAAATGCCTAAAATATTTAGAAGTGATGGGGTTTATGTAAAAAGATTACACTTGCTATTATCTAAATGTGTTTCTCCACATTATCATTCTATTGCCTCAGAATTACATCATGCTACATGGGTGCATTACCTTGCAGAACTACAGAAACGTGCTTACACTCCATCATATATACAAGCTCAGCAGAATGCTTAAGGAATGATCTAGACAGGAAAAGAAAGTGATGAAACAGTTAATATAACAGGTTCACACTCTAGAAGAAAAAGAATATTTTGGATATCTTTATTTACCTAACTCATATATTAAAATAGAGAATCCTTCAACAGATTCATTGCTTATTTACACTGCTGAAGGTTTTCCACATCTCATTAACCATCACTTTATTAACGGTACAAACCTAATATACTCTAACCAGTGAGTATTTTCCAGTGAGGATAGCCACTTCTCTTCAGTTTCTTCAAAAGGCTCTGAAACAAGGAAAGTAATTACGATGCAGAACAACTTCAAATAACTACTCCTGTTAGCCAGACCTATAAGAATTTTTGCATTTTGAGAAAATAACCACCATGAAAGAAGAACAATCCAGCGTACCATTAACACACAGCTGTTTGAGCTTGGTATGTGCAGCCTGGATTTCCTGGATGTTGGGGAGACACTTGTCCAGATCAGATTTGTAAATGTCACTTCTCAGGGGATGGCTTCGAGTTATTGCATTGCAAATCCTAATTAAGAAAAAGAATTATCCATTTTATTATTAGAGAGGTGAGAAACAGTTGTTCAGGAAACATTCTACAGTCTTTAACTGCAAACAACTAAAACCATATAAAACATGGACCTTATTTAAAAAAAAATAATTCTAGTTTATATTCAGGAGGTATATTGTTCCTGCCACAAAGCTATTACTGACTCAAACATTTTTTTGTATTTCCTAGTTACAAAACAAAAAAATGGAGACACTGGATCATTAAAACAACATGCAATTTTTCATTTTCCCCAACTTTTTGTGACACTTAGCTGAACAGTTTAGCATATAAAAGCTTTTAAAGCCAGGAAATCTGACAGTTTTTCAAATAAAACTCAGAGCTCTAGCCTAACACACAATGCAAGTGTTTATACTACTACAAAAAGTCACCCCACAAATTAAACCAAAGAACAAAAAATACCAAACTAGTAAATTACTTATGCAAAGCTCTAAACACCTTCCTCTTTCATCAATGACAGGGATAGACAAGCATTTCACAGAAATACCATGTGCATTGTGGCACTAAGTCTATAGAACTGTATTTCCCAATGCCAAAAAAAAAGTAATTTTTTACTGTGGCTTGCTGAAGCAGGTAAGAAAATATTTGAAGTTGTATTACAGTCATATCAAGAGAAAAGAGTAAGTCTGATCCTTCAGTCAATACATTCAGTCATCTGAATGACTGGCCACCTAAAAAAATAAACAGCCCTTAAAATCTAAAAAATTATTCAGTACTCAAAACTGAAGTGAACCCTGAATAGAAATTGTGCCAGAACTATATTCAGAGAACTGTTCTCAAAAGCTATCAGACTACAACATTATGAAGCAATTATCCTCTCAATTACCAGTTGTTGCCGTACGTTACCCAGTCACCATTTGTGCTATCCTATGTGTCTGATGAATGAGTAACTAATCATCTACCTTTGATCAATTCTTCTTTGTTGCAACACATCTTTTATGTTTGCCATTCTTACAAGAGCACTCCCATTAGGGTGATTCCAGGACCATAACTAACATGGGGGAAAAAACACAAATGAAACAACAAAATAATGCAGGTCAGTGTTATTCCATAGAATTTTTTTATTTAATGTTACAGACAGAACTACATGAATCATCACACATATCTTTAAGATTAGTATTGTACAATGGTAAAGAACAGTAACAGAACAAAGTAACAAAATAAATAAACTACACTTACTGGCATTCGTCTCCCAATAAAAGAGTAGGAGTATAGCTTAAGGTCTTGATCTGCTAAGGAAGATGGAACCACAAAATACTCTGGAAGGCTTGGGGGGTTAAAAAAAAGAAGACACAAAAGGTTACTTGTCCCTACATATTCTACCAGCTTTTCTCTTGTTGCAATGCTATCTTACCAACTGTTAAACCATAACACAGCAGCCCCTAAACCAGCAAGGCTACCTGGTTGTCCTGTATGGCTGCACGATCTTACATATCATTGGTACAGCTCAGATCTATTTGTTTGGAAAAATGAAACGTTTCAGAGGGAAGTACAGAAACATGAAAGCCACAGATGCCAAAATATGGCTTTTCCTTTAATGACAACACTTGCAGGATCTTTCAACTGAGGGCTGCTCTGGAGAGTGCCACTTTTAAGAGGTGAAGTGCACAGTTAGGTAGGATGGAGGCTTTGGTAGAGGAGGCAAAGAAAAGACACTGTAATCACCTTGCTTTCTTCTACTCATGTTATAAGAGAAACTTACCAGGTAGATATCATATAACCTTCATTGACTGAACAAACTCTCCACTCTGATGCACCTGTCCTTTTGATTTCTCTATCCCAATCAGAGTAAGTCTCAAATAAAGGTGTCTGCTGACCACTGGCACTGACGATGCTGCCACCACCACCACCTCCTGGGTCTATTCCATTCACCTTCTTTGCTAGGAAAACAAAATTCATCAATGCACATTTTTTTAAAAAGAGAAAAAAAAAGTATCAGAGTTTTCACCTTCCTAATTGCAGGAATGATGCACTAGCATCAGAACTAACGTTACCTATTTTTGTATTACAACACATCATTAATTTAAGGACAGCCTGGTGATACATGAAGATGTAAATGTATTTTTTCCTGCAATTTTGACAGAGAAGCAACATAAATTTAGTATGTTGCACTGCTTGGTAGAAAGCAAGACATACTGACACTCAGGAGTGAATGGTATCTTCACTCACAGGATTTCTCTCTTCAACATACCAAAGTCAGCAATGTTTTGAAAACATAAACCCTTTATAGGCTACCCTTTAATCAGGTAAACAAAATAAAGGAGAAAGCAAAATAAAAATTATATATTAATTCAAAAGCTTTTAATGACTGCTGTATTAACAGCAAATAAACTCACTCAAGGCCATGTTAAAAATAAAAATATTTATAACCACACAAAATGACGGCCTACCATTTTGTGTCTAGGGACCAAGAAGATTACAGAGTTTGTTACTAAAAGAGAAGGATCTCCTTTGCTGGTCATTTTTTAGATACCAAGGTGGCAGTCAGCTGTGTCAAAAGAGACTATGTTTAGTTTCTTGACTCTTGGAAGTAAAATTTTTAGATGAAAGTGAAATAAACTGAGACTCAAGCCTATCACCTCCCCCATGAAAGCTCCTGGCTTTAGCAACAGTCTATAAAGATGTAAATGCCTTCCCAAACAAAGCAGAATACTGCATTGTGGCTCTACTGTCAACTCAGTGATTGTGTAATGTCTACTTTCTGTATTTAGCGATTTCATTCTTGCTGTAGTATTTGGACTGTTTACATCTCAGAAGAAAAGTAGACTAAAAATCAGAATGAAGTAGTTGTTCAAAGACAGTACACAGAGAAATATGCTAATTACCAAAAAAGTTATACTTGTACTGTTCAAATAAATATACACTGGGAAAAAATGACGTACATATAAACCAGGGCAATGCAAGCTCTTGATGTTCCTCAAGAAGCACAAAGACAGTATTTCAACTTTTATTTTCCGGGACTAGGAGGGACAGAGTCTCATTAAACACAGTGCTGGAATTGTAAGAGCAAAGCCAGAGATCTATGCTACAAACACCAAAGTTCACCAAAAAAAAAAACAAAACCCCAAAACAAAACAAAACAAACAAAACAAACCAAAACAAAAAACCAAACCAAACCAACCCAAACATATTTCAAACTCTCTTCTCCAGCAAGTGCAGCATAGCAGAACAACTATGTTTTGCCATTCTGGCCTGCTGCTCCAGAGGAAACACTTTTTTTACCCACCTTATGTAATTCTTCCACTAGGTATTTTTCCATACAGCAAATGGGATATTAAGGATAGAGTAAAGGCAACTTTGGGGCAGGCTAACATTTTGTTCACACTCCACTTTAATATTTTATTGTAAATTTATCTGCAAACTGGCTTTCTCCCTAGTACTTCAGAACTTAAAAAATACATGGACCTTAACAACTGCCCAAGTTTTATCAGGTACGAAGTATATGTGCAACTATGTGTGCAATACAATCGCATGCACAGGGCAGTCACAGAGGCACCTGCAAGAGAAACATGCATTTCTGTGCTACTTTGAAGGCCTGAGCTTCTAACTCCCCAACATTCAAGTTTTGTAACAGGCAGATCAGTGGCTTCTAACGCCAGCTGCTGAGTAATACTTCAGTACCACAGAACTACCTCAATGGCACTTGCTCTATTTGGAAGCTTGTTATGGTAGAACTGAGGGGTTTCAGCTGTGTATTGGCTGGGGAACACTAAGCAGTGATCGCACAGCATTACACTAGAAATCAAGTTCCAAAGGCATCTTTTTCAGGCTTACCTAACTGACAAGGTTCAGTTGGAGATTGGCCTTGAGCAGAGAGGGTGTGCTCCAACTCAGCGGGGGTGGTGGAGGTTTTGAGTGGTAAGAACTGCCTAGTAAGCCTCTAGGAAAGAAGGTATGGAGTCCCAAGTTGCACAAATCCTCCTGCAATACCACCAGAAGAGAAACTTATTCCCAAAAGAAGGGCAGGTGAACAAGCCTGCCTGATGGGAGATTAGCTAGGTACCTAGAGTACCGATATAGACACACAATAGGAGGATGGAAGCGTGGATTGAGAAATACGAGTATTCATGCTGACAGAAGTGCCGACATAGGTAGATTTGTTTTGTTTCAGACAGGAAAGACATTTCTTCCAATTTTGGTCATTAATGTCTATCACAATGAGTAACTTAAAACCAAAAGTAAGAGGTTGGGAGCAGGACAAGCCAATTTTATTACCCCTGGAGAAAGCCTCAAATGCTTTTTGCCACTGCTTCTAGACAGAAGTCTTACCAAAATGACTTATTATGAAATAGGAAAAAAACCAAACAAATCAATATACTTTCATATTTACCTAGATTGCGATACATTTCCCCAACATACTCAAATGCAAAGAGAAGCTGAAGATCCGTTGGCTGAGAATAATGAGCTATTGCAAGGCACACCTGGGAAAAAAAATATTTATTACTATTATTTATAGATATAAAATTTATTGTCCTTAGTTGACAGCATGATACATGCAGAACAGAAGTTAAATATCAGTCTTCTGATGTTTTACTTCCATAATATATTTGAGAAGAGTGAATCACATAAAGGTACTCATGTTTGCAAAGAGACTGTTACTGTAATCACAGCAGGAGAGCTGATGAGCCTCCCTCAGTAGTGATTAGCTGATAATGGTGGACTAAGCTTTTGCAAAGAAGGTCAGACTGCAACAGGCATCCCTAAACATGATTCTCTCTATCAACAGAGATAAGCACGGACTTGGAGGTACTGTGTGCTGTGCCTGCCCACCTGCACATAGAAGAAAGGAGAGTAAAAGAAAAAAGTACAACACACACGTGGTGAGCCCAGTACAGCAAAATCTCATTTGTAACTGGCTTTTTGCTAAATAATTTTCTTCTTAAATAAAAAGTACTTATCACTGTAACAAAAGAATGGCCATATTGAGTCAGTCCAACCTAGCACTGTTCTTGACAGTGGCCAGTAATCAATGCTGAAGGAAGGGGGTAAAAACAGAGAAAGCATAAAATTAAATTTTGCCAGGATATTCTTCCACAGTTCAGGCAGTTCCTGAACTAAAATCCAGTGTCAGTATTCAATACCATTTGACAGATATTTTTTCTACAGTGCTGTCAACTGGGGTAAGAGGATTCTGAAGTCTGATTTCCCTTTACAAAAGCCCAGTTGATTTGACCCTAAAGTATCATATTTAACCAAAAGTTTGTATCTAATTTTTTTTTAACTTTTTCACTAATTCACCGCATAAAGGCATTGGGCTTACCAGTCTGTGCTACCCAAAACTCAACCTTAAAAAATTTCTGCTCTTGGAAGGAAATACAAGAGATTGCTCTTTGAAAACTTCTAAGACCTATGTAAATCCTGCATCTCATCACATTGTATTCTAAAATTATGAAGGGCATTGATGAATAGAAATGAAAATCAAATTGTTTTGTAATAAAAAAAGAGTTTCCCCAAAAAGTTATTTGCAAATAAGTAATTCATTGTGGAAGATGTCTTCAATGCTTCATGTTAGTCATGTGTAGCTTGTTTGTCGCTGAACGGCAGGCCAAAGATTCTCCATCAATCTCCAATTTCAACAAGAAAATGAGCTTTTAGGTCCTTTTGCCAAGTGGGGTGACCTAAGGTCAAACATGCCAGTAATCATCCCCTTCTCATTCTCCCACTGATCTTGAGAACTGGAACATCAGCCAAAACTTCTGAAGGTTGTAAGATGCCAGCTTCATTAAATCTTGGCCCAGCCTTCATAGGTTCTGTCCCAGGTGACCAGATTTCATTCCCAAAAGAAACCCACCCATAACATCTAGATGCCTGCAGGTTTATAGCAACAGCTCCAACGCTGTCTGACAATCTGATGCATTAACCAGGCTGAGTCACAAGCCCTGCCCTGGGAAGGGAAATTGGGCAGAGACTTTAAAATAAGAAAGCAACACATCCGCAGAACAGCAGAGATTAACCTGCAGCAGAAGGAAGAGTCTTGCCTAAGTCTCCCCCTTCTTTGCGACAGTCTCAGGACCAGCATCACATAAGCAACCATTTTAATATGTATATAAATTTTTCATTTTGGTAGAACCCTAAGATTATTAAAATTAACAGTGCAGCACAAATACAACTATTGACTTCAAATACAGTCAAGCTGTGACAGCCTTTGTCTCTTTAAATGTAGATATTCACTAAAATTAAAGAAGATTTGAAAGACCCCTAATATCTAGAAGAATCAAATTCAGGAGAAAAAAAAATATTCAAGAAGAGATTGGCAATGTTCTCCAAATTTCAAAACTTGGAGTCTTTAGCTTTGCCTTCTTCCCTCAGTATTTGCTTCTCCGTTTCACAAAAATGTACTTGCTTATGTCTGAAGAGGATATTTAATGAAAAGGAAATTATAAAACACAAAACTCTGTCTGTTCTACATGTTAAGATACAGAAATTCTATGTGACAAAAGTTTTTAATTAGGAGCAAAGACACAGTATAAGTTCACATTATTACCACTTAGAAAATTTTCTTTCTTCTTGTCAGCTTTCTTCTTGTCAGCTTTCCATGACTTTTTATATTTGGCAACATGTTGACAAAATTTATTCACTGCTTAGCTGTTTTAGATATTATTTTTGAAAAACATTCAGTGCATCCAGGAAATTGTTTTCTGTTACACTCGGCCTTACCTAGCAGACTACTTTTGCCTATCATTCTAAATGAAACAAAATGGAAATCTGTGTACATACACATTTTTTGTCTTCCATTTTTTTTATGTAAATAACATATTCTGTAGTGAAAAGTAACAGAATAACTCCTCATCATTTATGGGAGTGAAATATGAAAGTCTTTCACTATGCTGATCAGCTCTCAAGGCTTGAGGATGATCTGCAAGATGTAAAAAAACTTCCATTGTGCTACCAAATAACACAATAGAAATACAGTAAAACCTATTTTTCTAAGTAGTTGCTGAAATCTGTGTCATTTACTTGCCACATTTGAGGAAGACAGTATGAGCATGCTGTGTTAAGAGGGGTAAAATGGGGGGGGGTGGGGGGGTGGGGTGGGGAACCCAACAAGGGACATGGTAACCATTCACATCTGGTTCTCCAAAAATATGAGAGCATAGCTGTGTTTCTGCACACAGCAGCTGAAAAATGCTCCCAGGTGTTCCACAGTATAGACATCTTTCCAGTATCAGGTGCTGCATGGGTGAAACAGTCCACCTGCAGATTACAATACAGGATCAGGACCTTTACTTCTGTAATTAAAAAAATAAGGTATTTATCATGCTACTGTCTTAATTTTTACATTTTAGGCAAATTCCACTCATAGACACTTAAGTATTAAAGACATACTCATTTGCAGCTTATTTCTCAGTAAATCCATATACTAGTTTTATTGTCTGTACATTTCAGAAGACAAGCACATTCCAAAGACCTCAGTGGATTATCACCCTGAGTAGAAAGCTTTTAAACTGGAAGACAAACATGTTTTACAGGAAATGTTCTCATATCAAACTGAAAAATGTTCAGTATGCTTGCCAATTTACAATTGTGTAAAGCTGAAGACATTTAGGCTCAGTCAAATAACAAGAGAATAGGCTGCTTTTTGTAAAGTCCATTTATTAAAAGCAGTAAAGACAATGGCTGTAATTATTTCATGGTAACAAAGGCCATTTCCCTTTGTCAGTGTCCCCTGATCAAACCCTATCTGAGAAAAATAAATAATACTTTCAGGACAAAGTCTCCTGCTCAACAGGAATTTTACCAAGGATGAGAGTTTCAAAACACTGGTAATGCTCCTGGAAAGAAGTCTGCAACAGCCATATTTAAGATGTGCTAAGTTAGCACAGGCAGCACACCTGTCTTAAGAGCTCACTGGAAGGTTACTGTTTTCCCTTGCTACTGCAATTCCTATTCTGAGTAGACACCTGTAGTAGAAAGTCATGCAACCAGGATGACATCAAGTCCCCCAGACAGAATTTGTTAATCTTCCTAGGCAGGAAGTCCTCTTGAGAAAACAAGACTTTCAGCCCTAACCATTGTGTGCAGATTCTCTCAGCTGCTAGGCGAGGTACTAGTTGAGAACTGCTTTTTTTGACTCCAAGAATTCCAATACCACCTATGCATTTGGTTTGAGTACAAGGAATCTACATTAAGAGGCAACATAGAAGGATTTCAGAGGCTGAAGTAACTTTTTACATATCAGATTCCTTCTTTGTACAAGAACACGTCTGAATGCAAAGTACAGGTTTCCTAAGCCTTAAGAGATATATTGAAACATACTGCTATTTGAAAAAAAATACCTTTAGATAAGTTTACTTCTGAAAGAGTTTTCTTCACCCCTTCCAATCCCACTCCAAAGACCATAAAGAGAATATTATCTTGTCTTGCATTCTCAGTGTCTTGAGATATTACCAATTTTGTGATCTGTATAAACAATTAGAACAAGGTAATATAGAAGTTTGGGTGGAGGGACACATTAGAAAGGGTCAGGATCATTTCTCCAAAACCCTCAGTGTTTCATATTAATTTTCATAACAATTAGGAAAAAAAGTGTTCCACTCCATCCGAAGTGTTATGACGTGTGAGGAGGTTAGTTTTGATTGCACAGGAAACAAGATTTGAGATAATTTCCCCTCTGTTTTGATTAAGCATGTGTTTCTGAAACTGCTCTCACACTCAGTTAAAAAAAGGTTTCCTGAATGAAAAGAACTGAGGGAGCTCCAGAAGAGAAAAGGACTGAAAAAAAAAAAAAAAGGAGATATATTTAGGAAGCAGGAGATTATAGGGCGTGTGTCATTCTGGTGCACTGCCAAGATTCATATGCTCAGTGAAGCAGAATGCCATCCAACATCTAACAGTCATAAAATCTAAAGCCTCAATTTTTCATACATTTTAATTCCTTAGTCTCATGTCAAGTACTGTAGTGGCTAGAAATTAGCAGAGTTTTCAGTTTTACTGTTTGTTGTGAATTTTGGAACAAAATCATTCCTTTTCCTTTAAGGATTGTGAAATGATGCTTCTTTCAAACTGCCTAGCTTAAGACTTCCCCAACTTGCTTACCCTTGCTTCCCCATCCTCCACTTCCTCCCACACCCATCTGGCTTTCCTTCCTTTGGAGATGCCATAGTTTTATTTTAGAGACAAAACAGAATTAAACTGCTAAATAGTGATGAGCGCAAGCTTCCATTCCCTCTATTATTCTTTACTTGTCTCCTAAATATCCATTAATAAATAAGAGAAAGAAAATATGTACTTGACTGATGAACATCAAGACAGTATTTTATTAACATGTATTCACTGCAACTAATGTTGAGTGTATTTTTCTAATAGAATTGGTTTTTAAGCTTCTTCATAATCATTTACTACTTCACCTAAAAAAAAAAAATCAGTCTGTTCCTCCAGTTTGTTTCTGCTTAAAAAGGTAGAGAAAAACACATCTACCAGTATTACCCATGCAACACTCTCTATGTACTCGAGTCAGTAAGACTGTCCATAGCTGAAGCCTGAATGCTTTCAAACTTGGATCCTTCCTTTAACACTTACTACCAAAAAGGGACCCAGAGTACTCTCTATTCTAGTAAAGCAGCTTAAGTCAGAAGGGCTATTCTCCCTTATGCCCTGTTCAGCAAATAGAGATGCTACTTTATGAACAGATTACATTCTCTTTGCCAACATCAATTCATAACTGAACATTGTTGAGTATTCACATTACATTCAAGGAACTATGCATGAAACAAATTACTTAACCATACAAAGTTAGTATCTCTTCTCCTTGCAGCTGTTCCTTATATTTGAAGCTCAGTTTAAAATAGTAATTATTATGAGTCTTGTTTTTATTTCTTTAATTATTGCTTTAAACAGAGTATTTGCTTGCATCTTTAGACATTTCTACTCCCATAGTTTGAAATGTGTATTTTAGCAGGAAGGTATTTCATTTTGCCCTACCAGTGCTTTATTTGTAGGGTGGTACTCCTCCCTATTACCAGGAAGACATTTAGTTAGAAATCTCCCTGCTGTGAGTTGTGTAGCTGACTGTATTTACGTAAAGTTTGCTAAAAGAACCTAATTATGATTTATAAAGCAGTAACATGCAGGTCTCTTGCTTCATGGAACAGAGGTTGTAATGCTAACTAACATCACACTCCCAACATCTTCTGAAGAAACTGGGCTCATTTAGCAACAATGAGACTTGCAGGAAACCACTACCAGGAACATAGTTTCAGACTCAGTCTTAGAGATGACATACTGGCAGTAGCTAGAAAATCATCTTGGGACATTCAAGCTAGACGTCAGGAAAAACATACAGCACTGGAACACGTTGCCCACAGAGGGAGAAGGCTTTCCATCCTTGGTGGTTTTCAAGATACAACTGGACAAATCCACAGTTAACTTGATCTAATCCTGGCAATTCTGAAGAGAAAGGTGGACTAGGTGATCTCCACAGGCCCATCCCCTCCCATCCAGCACTTTTGACTCCATGGTCAGTTAGTTCTCTACTACAACATTCTCTTGGTCAGAAGACAACTCCAGCACACTCAGCCATAGAGTATGAATTCCCCTCACATCAGAACTCAGTTATACTTTTCAGTCTTGGCTGCCCGTAAAGTTAATATGCACAGTTATTTCCAAGTAGACAGCTACCAAAGTTTTCATGCACAAATAGCCAGATGTAAATATATATTAAAGAGGCCCTTCAGAACTATAAGGAGGCCTGACCACCTTCATTTTTAAACATCAGGATAACCCTGCTACTATGTGCTACCTGAAGGGCAGGAATGGAAACCAGATAAAATTTTTCAAGAGTGTGGTGATAGCATGCCATTTAAATGCCTGAAAAGCAAAATAACTCCAATCAACATGCCACGTAAGACCTTTCTAGCTGTGTTCACCAGTATCCCAAAATAATTTAAGCAAAAGCCTGACAGAACAAACCCAGTCTAAGGATATCATGGTTTTAGACATTTGTGTTCTAACAGAATAATGCTATTATGGAAACAGCAAGCTAAGTTAAGAGACCCTTATCTCCCTTCAGTAAATACATGCTTTGGTGATATACCCACACAAAGTTGCAGTAACCTCCTTGATGCACCAAAACTGCAATAGTAGCCACGCAGCTGATGCTATGATTTGTACAAGTTTTCTTCCAGTCTCTAGTGAGCACATTGTGATAGCTGAAAATGGCAACTGTTACACTTTAGGTTGCCACCCGTACTATCTTTATAATCGCATAGACTTAGACCCTTCTGGATCTCTAGAACTAGCTGTTCTTCCTATCAAAAGAAAAGATGTTAGGCCATGTAATTACAAGTCTACAGAGCAATCGCCCTCATAAAAAGGTTTCACTGCTTGCTCGTGCATGAGTAAATGCAGCAGAAAGGGTGTTAATGAGATGCTGTTTATGCTCAGTTCCTCCCTCCTCCAGGCTAATCATCCCACTTAGCTGTGACAGCCAATTAGAAATAGTTGCTATCAAGATACTGCAGTAGACAGGCTGCTCCAAGGAGATGTCAGAGAAACTGCAAAAGGGGAATTGACTGCTGAAAGACTGCCAAATATGAAAAGTTACAAACAGCAAAGCTAGCAGGCAGGAAGGAACCTAGAAAAATAACGAGGAAAGAACAGATTGCTTTATTACTGTGGATCTCTGTGAGAGGGTAAGAGGTGAAGAAGTCATTAACTGGTTCATCAGTTACTCACTTGACAACTGCAAACAGACCTACGTCTGGACAGATGGTTCTTATGACTTACAGGGTTAATCTCAAACGTTATCCCACTGAGAAGGGGAATTCTTAAGCTCTGTGAGCAAACTGGGTCATTCCTTATGAAATGCCTGCTCTGCCAAGCCTAGCCGCAAAGTGGTGCCATGGAGGTCAGAGGAGCTGTAACTCAACCTAGGGCACCGATGCAGAACAAGGAGGCTGCTGAGCTGATGCTGTTATGCAGACTAACCACTTCTGATTAGGAGAAACTTAGGTGGCCCTTTCCAGGTTAAATAACATTGTAGAATTTCATTAAGACTGAAGACAACAAGTGTTAAAACTGAGAAAGGAATGAAGTTTCTAGGAATGTACAGACAGAAGTAATTCATCTTGTCAAGGGGTATGCAAGTCTTTTAGAAGTAAATGTTGAGAAAGAGCAAATAGTTTTATGCAGATTAGACAAAATGGTCATTCCATGAGCTCACTGGAGAACCTGCCATGTGAAGCAAACAAGGAGCGTATATAAAAGATAGTACACTTAACCTATAGGTAAATTAAGCTTATGACTTTAAGTTTCAAACATTTTCCATAATGTCAACATCTGTTGCACAGCTGTAATGCAGTATTCTGATTCCAGTCTTTAAAAAGTGTTTAATAAATTAATTTTTTTTTTAAAGTACAACAGGTATGTCAAGAAATGCAGGTTTAGCTTATAAGAAACAGTTAATACACGATGTTAATTTTGACTCTGAAAATCTATCTATTCTCCCAGAGCAGAATGTGATTAATGTGCAATTCTTCCCCCCCCCCAACTTTTCTATCAAAATATAAGACAAAGTGTTCTTAGTCCAGCTGTAATGACTTCAAGGCAAGATTTCATAAGAAGATAGAGTACCTTTTTTGCACTTTCAGGACCCGCTTCATCAAAACGAAATCTGACAATACGGAAGTCTTTGCAATAAATTATTAATTCAGTTGGATTAAATTTAAGCTTTTGGTTGGGACCAAGGACCTTCTGCTTCCTCTTGGTGTCATTAACTGTAAAGAAAAGCCGAAGTTATTGGACTGTGTTTTTTCTAAGTATACAACACAAGACTGGCTCAAACACATACAGTAATGCTGCTACCAGCACTTTCCATTTAATAGTGTATTTCAACTGTTCAAATGAGGTACAAAATCTATAGGTTTTCCTGTTGATCAATCCCTTTCAAACAAGTGGCTGAATTACTGTTTCCTGTACGCCCAGATTATTTTTTGTCCATCAGCAACTTCATAAACAAGAAAGTAACATGCAGTATTCTGAAGAGCCATTTTTGTTCTCAGTTAATTGTGTATGCTGCAGTCTCCTTTTGATGCAGAGTAACTGGCATATATGCTGATTCATCTATGTATTTATTACTTGGATGTATAAAAAGAGTGCTGGAATTAAGACTAACTCCTTATTTCTTGCATAAAGCTCAAGAAGGGAAGTACAGTAAATTGCCAGCTAGTCTAGACCCGCATAGACAGGCTGTGTCTCTTGGCCTATGAGTCTCCTTTTCAGAAAGTTAAGTTCTGAAAAAGAACAACGAAGATTTGAAAAATTATCAGCTATAAGAAACGCTTCAATTACAAGATGAAAAACATTCTTAACAATCAGCAGCCTAAAATCCACCAGAAACTCATTCTTCAAGGTATTTTCAAGTATTTTATAAGTTATTTCTTCAGATTAGGTTATGTATCATCCTTTGTAAATATTTGAGGACCACTAGCTACTAACTTGCTAAGAATTAGACAAGACTGAAAACTTGAGTATTTATGTTGCTGGACATCCCAGCCATGTGTAAACTGTGTAAGTGATGTGCTTTTTGCAGTCTAGTATATTTAGATGGAAGAGAATCACACGCCTGAATAGAAAAAAATTACAGCAGGACAAAATTTTAGCAACAGCTGTCTATGCTAGAACACCTGTTGATTCAGGTACTACAGTTACATTTAAAACCAATATAAAGACTCACCAAATACTCTTCTGGTACCTGAAGTTTTACTCATCTTTTAAGGCTTTTATCCTAATTTTAAATAAATCAAATTCTTAAAATCGGGGAAAATTAATGACATAAAACTTAAAGCGTCTGCACAACATAGCAAGTTAGTGTTGAACTGAGTAAATTTACTTAATGATTTTTGACATACCTGTGACAATCTGCTCAATGCATGTTAGTGGGACATCATGTTCACCAAGGAGGAGGTTTTTATAATGGAATTTCTGAAACACATGAACTCATAGCCATTAATTGCAGTTCTGCAATTCACAAACAGATACAGAGCACAACTTTGAAGAAACTGGTAAAAACTAGACATGCCTAGACTTTTCCAACATGTACCACTCTTGCCTATTCACAGACAATTAGAAGAGGTAGAAACAGCTCTCTTGTGCTGGGGAGTGCACACCAGAACATTTAGAAACCCCAGTGAAGTATGCAAAATAACCCCATTACTTGCACTGAATTTGCTAGCCTCAAAAACTGCTGGTAGAAATTCAATACAATCTGAAGTGTAAATTATGGTATTTTAAAAAAGGATGATTTAAAAAAATCTCCAACTATTATTGTTACCACAGAAAGAGAAAAAAAAAAATAAAATTCAGCTTTCAGAAATGTTTTGGCAACTACTTGGTGTTAAAATGAATTTTTTTAAGTAGCTCTTGTCAGACTTACTACCCATTACTGAATCTATCTGCTTTCTGGTCTCTACACACACCTAGTTACTGCAGTGTTTCTTTTAAAAGCTCAAAACGAAAGTGAAAACTCTACTAAAAATAACATGCAGCTCACAACTTGGATTTCCAAACAGTACTGTATGCTGTGCTGTTCAAAAACTGATGAAGGTTTTGAACATCACATGTTCTGCTTTGACGAAGGCTTGGTTTCTTTCCCACCCTTTCTTATTGCTTCATCTACAACAAAAACTCATTTCATGGTTACTTTGTCAGTAATGCAAATAAAGCTTGGGCACATTAAAGGCTTTGCTGATCTGACACTTGCCTAGTCAAAGGAAAACGTGCAATTACCTTCTTCAAGAAGGAACATGTTTTTATAAAAATCACGCTTTGTCTTTTGTAAAACCCCTTCCCAATGAAGCCTCCATAAACAGCTAATAGAACTGGTTGTAGTTCCATACCAAACTTGCTCTGTTCTGATATTTTTCAGTGAAGGGACAGAAAAGCAACAGATTCAGAAGAGAACAGTGGGACTTCATTTAGTCTGCTTTGTTTTCAAAGCTATCATTTATATCAGACATGAGACAGATTCCCTATATTCTAATTAAATCCAATTTATCTATCACATTTGTTCCCATGATATAGCAATGCGGATAACAACCAACCTGTAGTGGCATTGGGTCATCTGTAATAAAGGAAATCTTGAAGTTAGTGCAAACCAATTTGCCCCACAGGTCATATTGACTAGTATCTGTTGCGATGCATTTTCTTACAAAATTTACTTCATTTACCACAATTTCACCTAAAACAGAAAAAAGGGAGGGGAAAACAGAAGCCTGTATTAATCTTTTGGGTACGTCTATTCTAAGAAAACGTGGTGTCGTCTTGGAGAGACTTCATGAATTCAGAATAACCAGTCTACATCTAGTGTTGTATTTATAAACAGATTTTCAGGTCATTTCATAAAAGAAAAACAAACATCCATTAAAC